>JAECUM010048456.1:0-24948 GCA_016617855.1 Megalonaias nervosa
CTGGGGCATCATGCCGATACACAATGTCGATAACGATTGCAATGACAAGGTTGGATCTGGTAACGATAGTATAATGGGTTGTTTTACAGCCCATGTTATTGCACATCATAAAAGGTATAATAGTATGTAACCTCGGACTAAAGCTGGAAACGCTGCCGTGGGTGTAGAAACATGATATTTCACGCCAAGACGAATTTTAAACTTTCACTTTTGTAGCACCGAGAACAACGCAAGGAAGGATCATTATTGTTTTCATGTGCGATCTCTCTCAGTCACATATTTCGGTTTCGCAGAGGGTTATTTTCGGAGCCACGCACACAATCATATTAACTTGCAAGGCAGCACAGGCGATGCAATAGGGGGTGATGGGGGTTCCGCTAATGGTAAAATTGAGTTGGTAACAATGACATTTTGGATGTCTGCATTAATTACCATATTGATAACATAACCACGTTTGCTGTCGTTTATGAATTCTATAACAGCTTCAACGCAGTCTTTTCTCGCAGACACAACATATTCGACCAGAAGCACTGTTCAGGTTCCTTATATATGGTAAATATATATCCAACTAGGTCTTAGTGAACCAACACTCGTGTTCGTGACGCTTCAAAATTCAGTTCGGGTTTACGAACAACCTTATGGTTTCAAGATATTTGACAAGATGGGAGTGACAGACAAAGAATTTTCGAAGAGGTTAAGTGGTCACGAGGACCAACCGAAGAAATTGTGCTTGATTTTAATGACAATCAAGTCGGAAGTGCATATAACAAGCTGTCGTAGTACAATGACCGATAATAAAACATTGACACGGGCCTGCAAAATTTTTGCATGGATTTTACCTGATTTACTAGAAAATATAAGAATTTTGTCAGAACACTTTTTTATTTCCAGAGAAAATAATCATTTGAATTCAATAATTTGAAGAAAGTAAAATTCAGCCCAAACTGGTCACAGCATAGCACAACTTAAAGTACTAGATGTTAAAGTACAATTGGTAAAATCCTGACAGTCACAAGATAATATTGTTCCCTGTTTTTCCTCAGGTAACAAATTAGCATTTTCTAAACACAACCATTACCCAATGGAAAATAACTTTCTACAATGATCTAATGAGCCTTGTTTACTTACAACACAATAACCTATTAAATTCACTTGGGGATCTCCAAAAACCCTGACCCTAATCAACAATTTTACCCCTTCTTGTTTACTTGAATAATAATTTTGTCAATGAGCTGATACCCATAGAGAATAATAACGCTATTATTAGTTGTTTACATAAATGAAATAAAAAAAATGTCAAACAGGACAAACAGAAATGAACTCAGTTTTGGACAAGGTCAAGTCCAGCAAACTATGTTACATTACAATAACATGTAATGGAACAACAACAAAAAAATAAAACTTACAGACACACAATTAAATTAAATATACATAACAATATATAGATGTGCATTGTATATCATTCGCGAAATATTCATCCTACTTTTGATTCCGATATTTTTACATGATAAAAAAGTATCTGCATGTTTTCACAAGTGAAAATACAAGATTTTGCAATCGCGCCATACGATGCTTGATTTTGTGCGCCAACAAACGCTATACCTTCTGTAAGAAATACGAGCACTTTGTGAATTAAACAATTGATACTGCATTAACAGGGTTCAGACCGACATTCATTTTTACTCGATGGTACATAAATGCATATCTCCAACCTGAACTCAGACCAACATATTATATGATTCCTAGGGGTGACTGTACCATAATAGTCCATTACAACACCAACACTAGCCTGTATTGTCAAATTATTACGATTACGAATAACAGCTAATCATACTCTACTGGTGTCGTGTTTCCATTTCAGGGACAGTCAAAACATATTTTGTGACCACATTTCACACTAACATTACTTGTGAACTTAAACAAGACTGCTTTCACAACCACAATAAAATGTGTCGCAACATAAAGGATTACACCATCCCAAGTATTCCATTGACAAACTTAATCTCTATTACGAATGTTCCACAGTGAAAGGCACGGCCGAACAAAACTTTAACATATGTATGCGAACTCCTTACCAGGAAATACCGAATCCTCGTCAGATACCATCTTTCACAAATAGAGATTATCTTTTTCTAAAGAATTAGTTTTCGACGCCTTTCGCGTCTTTATAAAGTTATTTCCCCTTGCTAACCTGACAACACGATAAAGTCACTGTGATACATTGCTGATGCCAAATTACTTGCTAGCAGTTGGCAAATTTTCATAAATGCAATTTACGACATGTTAGGTTATACCAACAAAACCATCATCTTAATTAGCAGATATTTATGTGATCAGTCATTGAAAGTGATGTGAATTTACAGAACGGTGGTTGGGTGGTGTACCGAAGAGTGAATGTATTTTTCTAAGCTTCTATTCAGGAGCAAGTTGGTATATAATAAAATAAAATTTAGTTTCCCTAGTAAAAACCAGATATACTTCATCCTGTTGTACAAAATTATATATTGTAACTTGGTAGCTTGTGCCCTCGTCACTCGCTAAAATATCACGTTTTTGCGATTCAATATACCTGGTATATATATATATATATATATATATATATATATATATATATATATATATATATATATATATATATATATATATATATATATATATTCGTAGCATCAACGCCGTATCATTGACATTACAATAGATGCATGCAATTTTCAGAAAAAGAAAACGAGGCTTGCCAGTCTCCTTTTAATTAAAAATTTATACGAGTGGTATAACACTAATAATAATAATAATAATAATAATAATAATAATAACCACTTAATAGAGCTCATAATCTCTTAAAATGCTCTAAGCGCTTACAACATCAACACCTAAGGGTATAAGAACAGACATCATGAAGAATATGAACATACTGTGAAAACATTATAAAAACAAATGAATTATTACACAAAATAGGAAAATGAAACATACAAATGGGCATACAACAATAACCTAATATAACACAACATGAGTTTTTAATTCACTTTCAATTTAAAAATAAAGACAAATGGATGTATACCAAATTAATCCTTGCTGGTGGAAAATATGAACCTTGAGAACACACTTGAACGTGAACATGGTCTCATTTTGTCTTAGATCAAGAGGCAGTTCATTCTAAATAGCTGAGCCCTGATATGCAAATGAATAATGACCATACTAAGAGTACGAGTGTTAGATGATAAGCGCAAGTTTCAAACAGGAGAGCACACATGAGTGAGAAAAGAAATGCATTTTGGACCAGGGGCAGACAATGGATTGTAATATAGAGAAGAGATTTTCTGTTGGATTCTACTACGAAATGGTAGCTATTGGAGTTTGTGAAGAAGAGGGGTGGTATGACCAGTTCTTGTTCCTCTAAGAATGATCCGAGCTGAAATGTTTAGGACCTTTTGAAGTTGCTGTAGAAGACATATTGGCTGACCAGAATGAAGAGTGTTATAATAGTCAAGTCTAGAGAGTATCACATTAACATTCAACGGTTTTATACAGCGTACATACTATACAGACCTTGTATTTTATATCACACAAAAATACACATACTATCATTTCCAACAGAGCTAAGATTGACCTGTCAACTGTGCATTGATGGAGTAAATAAACTCTTCACATCCCTACTCAGTGTCTGCTTTAAAATGAAGTTCTCTATCTTTCTTGGCTTTTCACAATCTTCTGTGCAAATTGGTTCTTTTCTTTCTTTGTTTTTGAGCTTCTAGTTTCATTTGTATCATTGTTATTTTGAACACTGAAAATAAATCCCATAGAAAGTGTACACATACCGTTACGACGACCGCGGTTCTAGTAGGTTACTTGGTGTAAGTTCAGCTTCAAAGGGTTTATTCTGTCCAAACTAGTTTTCTCTCTCACTCCACAGATTTAAACGTAAGTTGTCCCTGCGCGAGAGAGAGAGAGAGAGAGAGAGAGAGAGAGAGAGAGAGAGAGCAGAAGGGTTTTCAATGAAATTGTGTAGCAAGTCTAATTCGTGTAGAAAGCGATCATTAGGAATATTTTTCTTGATATTGTTATTGATTAATCAGTGGAAATTCATCACTTTGTCACTGATCTAAAGAGTGTACAAGCGATAGCCTACCCTTACGCGTGAATGCGATATGGACGGATCACAACTCCATATACCAGCAGCATTGGTGTATCAAATTGCTTTATACCAACACGTTTAAATCCGTGTTATTTTTAATCTAATAGATTTATTGAAATATTACCTGAGAACAGTTTGAAGAATAGTAGATAGTTCTATTAGAAGCTAATGTACTATCCTCCATAAATGGAAGTAATTATTATTATTATTATTATTATTATTATTATTATTATTATTATTCGCGTGTGGTACAAGTGATTTTTTATGAAAATTGCGATGATGATTTTCTGTCAATGAATATTAATTTTGCTGTGTTTTTGGTGTTTGTCATAATTGATATTATTTACAATTTAATACATTTACGGTTGCTATGGGAAAAATATGGTTGTAAAATTTATAAACCGATACGTAAATGTAAAGCGACCAAATCGATTGATCTGGTTACGCTAATATTTGCCTGAAGTAGACAGCGCTGTACTTTTCGAGGTAACCTGATTTACCAGTTACATATTGCTGAACACAACATCTACAAACAAAGTGTCTGTTGCAGGTAATAAGTTATCTTCCAGAGCTAAACTTGTAATATTTCTAGGTTATACTCACCAATTAATGTGAACAAAAGACTAGTCCAAACTATTGCCTGCATGGCTGTCTTACTGGTATTATAACTATCCTCTGGTATCAGAAAAAGCAGATAAAATTCGTATCTGAAGCTTGCTGTTCTGAGCGTCGGCACGAATGGCATTCATTGTTCACAAAAATGTATTTTGTTATATGGTCCCTATCCTATGGTAAAGTAAACAACTCAATATATTTTCCTGTTACAAGGAAGTTAAATTGCATCCTATTATCTTGAAACCACCTACGCTATTATTCTATTATTCATTACTGGTCAGTAAAATAAATGATGCGACGGTGAAATCCCAATTACTAGGGAGACGAGCTAAGATAATAATCCAATGAATTCTTCTCAGTTTCGTACATTTAATTGCAGGTAACAATGCAGAGGGTTATTTTCGGAGCCACGCACACAATCATATTAACTTGCAAGGCAGCACAGGCGATGCAATAGGGGGTGATGGGGGTTCCGCTAATGGTAAAATTGAGTTGTAAACAATGTCATTTTGGATGTCTGCATTAATTCTCATATTGATAACATAACCACGTTAGCTGTCGTTTATGAAATTCTATAACGGCTTCAACGCAGTCTTTTCTCGCAGACACAACATATTCGACCAGAAGCACTGTTCAGGTTCCTTATACATGGTAAATATATATCCAACTAGGTCTTAGTGAACCAACACTCGTGTTCGTGACGCTTCAAAATTCAGTTCGGATTTACGAACAACCTTATGGTTTCAAGATATTTGACAAGATGGGAGTGACTGACAAAGAATTTTCGAAGAGGTTAAGTGGTCACGAGGACCAACCGAAGAAATTGTGCTTGATTTTAATGACAATCAAGTCGGAAGTGCATATAACAAGCTGTCGTCGTACATGGACTGATAATAAAACATTGACACAGGTCTGCAAAATTTCTGCATTGATTTTACCTGATTTATTAGCAAATCCAAGAATTTTGTTAAAGCACGTTTTTATTTCCAGAGAAAATAATCACTTGAATTAAATAATTTGAAGAAAGTAAAATTCAGCTCAAACCGGTCAAAACATAATACAACTTAAAGTACTAGGTGTTAAAGGAGAATTGTTAAATCCTGACAGTGACAAGATAATATAGTTCTCTGTTTTTCCTCAGGTCACAAATTAGCATTTTCTGTTAGCTATTATTAATTATTTACATAAATGAAATAAAATACAAAATAAAAAGTCAATCAGGTCAACTAGAAATGAACTCAATTTTAGAAAACGTCAAATCCAGCAAACTATGTTACATTACAATAACATGTAATGGAATAAAAAAACATTTAAACTAACTGACACACAATTAAATTAAATATACATAACAATATATAGATGTGCATTGTATATCATTCGCGGAAAAATCATCCTATTTTCGATTCCGATATTGTTACATGATAAAAAAGTATCCGTATGTTTTCACAAGTGAAAATACAAGATTTTGCAACCGTGCTATACGATGCTTGATTTTGTGCGCCAACAAAAGTTATACCTTCTGTAAGAAATACGAGCACTTTGTGAATTAAACAATTGATACTGCATTAACAGGGTTCAGACCGACATTCATTTTTACTCGATGGTACATAAATGCATATCTCCAACCTGAACTCAGACCAACATATTATATGATTCCCAGGGGTGACTGTACCATCATAGTCCATTACAACACCAACATTAGTCTGTATTGTCAAATTATTACGATTACGAATAACAGCTAATCACACCCTACTGGTGTCGTGTTTCCATTTCAGGGTCAGTCAAAAAATATTTTGTGACCACATTTCACACTAACATTACTTATGAATTTAAACAAGATTGCTTTCACAACCACAATAAAATGTGTCGCAACATAAAGGATCACACCATCCCAAGTATTCCATTGACAAACTTAATCCATATTATGAATGTTACACAGTTAAAGGCACGGCCGAAAAAAAACGTCGATATATGTATATGAATTGCTTACCAGGAAATACCGAATCCTCGTTGGACACCACCTTTCACAAATTTCCGACGTCGACTACTGCTAAATTCACTGAGTAAGTAGGATAAATTGCGTTTTAGGCCCGTATTGGTGTATGAAAGGAAAGAACTGAGCAATATTTTCATTCATATTTCTGATTCTTATTTTGGATTGATACTTCAATGTTCATGTATTAATATCACTCCGCGGATGTTGTTTTATATATAATCAGAGAGGTAACACTTGTTCGGAATATTCATTGGAACTGCACAGTGCTCATTGGACAAAATAAGTATTCTGGTGCTATTGTGGATTTATTAAACTGAGTTTTGGACAAGGCCATTGTGACACATCAGAACTGTAGATTTACTAGTACATTTGATGATCTGGAATTAATTTTAACATTCAATTATTTAGGACTTGTGAAAGACCGTTTGGAATTATTCTCGATTGAATTCATAATACTGTAAGTTCCTGTTAATATTGTCCTTCAATAACTTTCATAATTAAATTATTTGTTAAGTTTTACAAAACGGATTGGTTTATTTCATTATCTTACTTCTGTCGCCACTGAATCGTAACACTATGATTACGCAAGTAGATGCCAAATTATGCGGTTCTTCTCGTAATTTAATTTACAATTAAGCGTAGTACTCGAGGTGAAATAGGTGACATTGCAAAGAATCGTTTAAACACCTTTTGTTCAAAATATCACTACAACCAATTTCACAATTGTGTAAAAACTTTCAGCACAATGTTATAATAAGATTCCAGAAATTCAATAATCAGCTGTTTCTTGAAAATATGATACAGTGGAAGAAAGATTGTAGACGTAGACACGGAGGGATTATCACTTGTATCAATTGGGGTTTTATTTACAGATGTACGTATCTTTCTATCAAGAGGTATAAGTTAGCATGTTCAGATGGCATCAAGGTTTATGACAACAAGAAATTAAGATTAGTTCAAATGAGACTGGAATAAACAGCCAGTCCTTGTTAAAGATAATATGAAGGACGGAATAAATTACAAGTTCTGGAGATAGTGCAATACAAATATGCAAAATTATTTGAACGAGTCTGCTCTGTGGTAGCACATGACAACAAATGACCTGCCAATCTGAATTAGTTACATACCTAGCGCAAGACATCATGAAAGTAACAAAAGATCTAAAGGATCCAAAATGAGAGAATTTTAATTGATTTCCTTTATGTATTCCTGTATCTGAGAGTTCATGTCGACAGACTGTGTATTCGCATGAAATACAATATGAAAATTTTGTCAGAAAAGACAAAATCGCTGATGTATGCTAAAAAGCTATAAAGTGTTAGTCAGAGGTATAAGGTATATCAATAGGAGACGAAAGAATGGATCTGAGCAGAGGGGTAGAACTATTCTGATCTGATCTGATGAACTATTCTGATTGATTTAGCAGCTTGCGAGATAAAACATAACAATTCAGTAGAAATTCTTCGAAGCGCATATAAATGAGTGAAATAAAGAAGGAGAGAAAGGATTACAATTAGCTCTGAAAGAATGAACACTCGAGGTCAACAAGAGGAAAGCAAGTATATAAGACTGAAAGAAATATTTCAAGTGGTTAGAATTGAAAGATATATCACGTAATGACTTAGTGAAGTAATTTACCTCGGAGTGAGTACATACTGCATACTGCAACTAACTACATATGTGGAGAATCTTCAGTAAGTATAAATCATTTGTTACGATCAGCTGCAAGCACTGAAATCGTGTTTTGTTTGAAATGCGCTGTGCCCAACATGTATGTGGCAAGGGTCTTCTATATTTGTCAATGTCTACTTGCGGAAACGATGGTGAAACACTATGCAGAACAGTACCAGTAGATATTCATGTGCATGTTTTAGTTCTACTAAACTAATTATGTTGCGTACATGTTACTAACTTATCTGACTGAATTGTTATGGCCGGTGCGAAGTATTAGCCGTGATTTATTACTCACTTACCATGCTTGAACATATTTTACTGCTTGTTTCACGTTGTGGTTTTCTTACCATGAATATATAAGAATTTGGCATTGGCACATATCGTTATACCTCATGCGAATGCCGTCCTCTTGAAGACAATTTCTGTCTTTCAGCTTTAGAACTAACCTGTGACAAATAGTTATACGGCAATGTCATTAACGATGAAGTAAAGCCTATCAATCAGTATGTCCTAGATATGTGCCAAAATACAGGGAACACATGCTTCCTATAGAGTATGAAGAATTTGCCAAGTTGTGTCAGAGATATGCGAAGCATAATAATCATAGGACGAGGGACAGAAAAAATTTAGATATAATATTGGTCTTTCATTTAACCAGTCCGAATAAAGTGTTTGGTTCAAAAGAAATGTGGTCAAATGTGAATTAGACGACAAGAGCCAAACTTGTTGAAGACTGAAAACGTTTCTTGTAAATATATTGAAACTTTATTGTATTAATTGGAGTACTATAGAGAGAGGTCCTGTCATCTTATGATAGGTCGATACAAGACTCTGATATATAAATCACTACAGTTTTCCTCATGAGAACGAGAAGATCGTTTGCTTGAAGTTAACGGAGGAGCAGTGACAAAAGATCAGGCAGATACTGTCTATAAGCCAGGGTGATTGTACTGCTCTATCAAATCACACTAGTTTATCGCAAAACAATATCAATCGGATCAGTTTAAACCCGGTTATGATCTAAAGTTACCAGTTACCCTTCAAAGCTAATACAAAGATAGATAAAGAAGTAAATAAAATGTTTGACATAGAGGCCATAGAACCATCGAGCACAATATTTGGCCACTATTAATGCTGGTGATAATGAATGATGTGGAGACGAGGCCAAATGTCCAAAGTATGCTGGAAAACTTGGATGGGGACAAATACATTTATACGTAAGATTTCTTATTAACGGATATTAGCAGGTACGCATTACAGAGACAGCCAGAATGTTAACATCTTTGCAACCCCTAACGGTCTCTTCCAGTTCAATGGCGTACTCTTTATTAAATCAAGAACGTGTCACCTATTGGAGCACCGAAAAAGTCCAAAGCAAATATTTATATATTAGACACTCACATTGCAAAAGTACTGAACTCGTATCGAGGTAAACAGAAGGTTTAAAATGCATGAGCATATTATTTATGTAGGTTGTAATTTGCAACCGTGTCGCAACATGTTTTTCAGACCTATTTACTGGTACGGCATAAAATAATATTCTCCATCCTTTTTTTTCTAGTCACAATTACACATTTTATCAGAACTTTATTTGAAATCGTGTTCAATCATTTGAGTAGCAATATACTTGGACGTCATTGATAGAACATAGTTATACTGACCTAAATTGTGAAATCCATCAAAATCAAACTCTTAAATGTTTGAAATCTTGTCATTGAATAAATGCAAGCAAGAAGGAGACACGAATTGCACAGGATTGTAAAGATGTGTATTTTGTTTTCTTGTTTTGTTTATCTTTCTCATTTGTAAATCAAAATAAAATTGTTGTAACCAGACTGCAGCTTATCTGTTGATCCGCACGAAAGGTTTGATCACTGATTGACAACTCTGTTTAGGCAAGTAAGAAAATTGTTGGAAAGGTCATTAGGGAAGTTGAAAAAAAAAATCCCTAGGTTTTGTAGGAAGATGGTCGTCTCGAAAAGAACGATGGATATTATGATTAGCAGCAGAGGAAGAAAACAGAGAATTAGAATGGATGGAAAAAAATGCCACTGACAGTATATGAGGAAACCAGAATAGCGAGGCATATGTAGGTGACTGAAATTGAAGGAATTACTAAATGGAATATTTGATAATGACAGCACATTACCAAGCACTTGTGGTCAAGAAGTTGAAAGGAAGCTTATGTAAAAATGAAAACGTCTTACAATTGTGCGGAATGTGAAGGAGTAAAGATTATTTAGTTAGTTACTTGGTCAGTTAGTTAAGCAAACACGTTATGCGTGCATAACTAGACACTATTGATTAGGCATAGCCCTACACTGGTATATTTGTAATAATAATAATAATAATAATAATAATAATAATAATAATAATAATATTATTATTATTATTATTATTATTATTATTATTATTATAAGAGAGCAACAGTGATTGAGAACGAAGAAGCGACAATAAAAAACAAAAGAAAATAACAAAGTAACGTGACATAAACAGAAAAATCAGAAAGGCCGTGAAAGCTCATAGATTATATGAGTTGTGTCATGGGCACTGACATTAATAAGCTACAAATTTGGGGACATGTTGAAGATGCCATGAAGTACTAAATCTAAACCTTTTGCAAAATGCGGCACTCTTCGGAACAGCAAGAAAACTGCAGAAGGTTATTCAGATCTAAGGCTAGCCCAGTGGTCTAATATCAAGACAAATAGCAAATGACAGTCATAGCCAAATAACAATAAGACCCAGTTGCTGAAGGGAGAGATAATATTTATAATAATAATTAACGAAAGACTAAGGTACACAGTCGCAAAATATTCGCTTGTTAGACGGTCTTTTTTACACATTGATGGTGATCCTGATGAAAATTATAAAAATGGATTCAAAAACAAAGTATAGTTTCTTCACCATATTTAGCAATAAATAATACCGTGTAAAGCTATTTGTACACTGAGTACTTCCCGGCGGCACACATGTCTTCGTACTCAGCTGGAGCAGGATTATATGTTATTTGCGCAGTGGGTGACATCTACAATTTTAGTAGCCTCTTGTGTAATATACACTTTCCTTACCCATTGTGTTTAGGCAATAAAGCCGAAACTGTCTATTCCATGCCCTGCAGATTATGTTCCAAACTGAATTTTCTTTTAATCTAAATCTTGAAAATTTAGTTTATTTAAGTTCGTGCAAAATCCAGAGTAAACTAGATACAGATAATAACGGGGCGCTAAAGAGTATATATTATTAGGTAATAACATCATCAATCATGTTTTATTTCACGTAATGACGAATAACCATTCCAGCTTGAAGATCAATTCTTACACACCTAATAAAGAAGACTGATTTCTTTCAAAGTTGAGTACAAAATTGGCACAAATTATACCGAAGAGTACTGGCTAAAAGAAAAAGATTCGGGGACTACTTGGCCTATAGTAGAGTCGGCCCATTAATATAATCGGCCCATAACGAACTCGCCCTACCAAAATCGACCCAAAACGTACTTGGCCCATTACAGACACGGTCTATCGGTCCTCAATTTATATAACAGTAATGTAGATGTAATGTTCGCATTTCATCTTCTTAATCTTTGCACGTTTCTTTCAACGGTTATTTATTTCACAATAGAAATATGGAGGAAAATAATAATCCCAGGTTAATTAACGTATATACTGTATAATCGATATTTTGAAACTGCCCTTGTGCTGCCGTTCTGTTAATTGTTGAAGGTAGCACATGTCTACTCTACTGCATGTGACTGTAAATAAGTTTTGACACGTATAGAGTCGCACTTTCAATCCGTATAATGTAAATTTGATCTCAACAATAAAACAGTTATTTTTTCCAAGATCTTTAATATTAATATTGACACTGTCAAAATACGATTTACTGACATGAATATAAGGAGGATGTGCGAATTCTCTGTGAACGTGAGATTTCATCCTTCAGCAGCTATTGCATAATCTCCTTCCAGCAAACAAGGAGATATGTTTAATACTAGATTGAACTCGGCGACATTCGAGTACACATACAGCAAATTCAGTCCTTCGTTCGAATCGATGTTTAAGCAAAATTACATGCAGAAGCAATCATTGCTGTGAATGTCTTTCAATAGAGAGTGAGGTGCTTCCACAAAGAACAGCACACAAACCAGGAGTAAAGAAATAGACATTGTTCAGTTTTAGGACAATAGGAAATATCATGGTTTTCAGTCAGTATACTTCGGCGAGTGTTCTTCATTGCTTTACCAAACTGATTGCTTAAAATAGAAGAAATCGTATTGACGCGATGTCGAACATTAAATAATATCTTGTAGAAATGTTAATGATACAGATGTTCAACTGAGGATTAAATATTGATGATTATTTTGATTCGTAAATCTTTATCCAATTTTTCTTGGGTTTGTTAATTGAGGAGATCTACGATGAAAGTGATTTATGGTAGGAGTTTCTACCACATCTTTCAAATGAGCTTCGTGATCCTACTTTATGAATTAAGTTAATTTGTCTGTAAACAGACATAATGTCTTGTACGGAAATATATCCTTGGGGAGATGTCACTTAATAATGTTGAAGATGATCGTTTGTTTTGGACGCGGAGAATTTACTCAAGGTCATATTTTGTTTTCCGAATAGGATTTCACAA
The DNA here is from genome assembly GCA_016617855.1 of Megalonaias nervosa. Taxonomy (NCBI): domain Eukaryota; kingdom Metazoa; phylum Mollusca; class Bivalvia; order Unionida; family Unionidae; genus Megalonaias; species Megalonaias nervosa. The sequence continues at coordinate 13,056 of JAECUM010048456.1, forward strand.
GACGGTTGCTACTGTGATTTTATGATGGGCTATGACTGACGTTCACAATGCTATAGTTGTTCTTGTTACTATTGATATATTTCAACGAAGCAGTGTAGAGACGATAACCATTACAACTACAGAATGAAATAGTCCACAGTTGCTTTAATCATTTTGTAAAGTGCTATATCTAAAATACATTACACCACCAAGCTTTGGCAGAAAAAGCGATTTGCTTGTTAAGGACACAATCTACACATCACGTGCAAGGTGTTTTTTTTTCGTAGTTCTTGGAGAGATGAACTCTGACAAGGAGAGAAACATATGTTTAATGGCATGCTGGTAACTTGTACTTCTTGCTATAGTCGATTGTATGTGAAGTGGCAATTCCAGTATAGGAAATGAGTGCATGCCATTTCCAACTAACTTTCACTTACTGGAATCAACATTTCCTCACTTTACGTGAACGAAAATGATTTCGATGTCGTCGACGTCGTCCTTTTCCTAGTCACACGTTCAAACACAGGAAAGCGTAGATTCCTTTGAACACTTCTCCGTTAAGATCGTCCAATTTATCGGTAGAACAATCAAATCCAGGTATCCTATGATACAAAATGATCAAGTCATCCAGTTGGGTACATTACCTTAGTGCGTTTTGGTGTTTCCAGTATAGACCCAATCTTCAGTGCTTCAAGGATCTTTCTTTTATCTGATCATTGACATTCCAAACAACAGATCCAACACAATCACTTCGTTTTGAGATGTCACTTCTTCTGAAGTAAAACGGATGGTACTATGGTATTTTTGATTGTATATGTTCTTTTAAATATCTTTGGAATCGTTCTACGACATTACCTTTTCTGGAAATATTTAGTTAGGTAGTTCTATGCGATTGTCTGCTTGCCACCACAGTGGATATCGAAGGCTTTGCTTCAAGGTAAGTGTGGAGTTTATACTATCTCTGAACTTGTTTTAGAAGTCAACTGAACTACCCAAGCTATTTTTAAAACACATTGGTGAATCAAAAATATTTGTAACCTCGAATGTAAGACATCAGCTAAAACTTCTTGCCAATGAAGCCCGATTACTACTTTTTTGGGACACTTTCGCCAAATGTTTCTGGAGAACTTGTAAGTCGATTGTTCTTGCAACTATTGTTGTATATCTTGCAAATATAAAATTTTGAGCATGGCGTTAGCTGCGCGACACACTCCTGAATTCCTTCGTATCTAGCTGCCTTAGTATAACTGTATCAAATACTGGATAAACGTGTATCCACGTGATTTTTGTTGTTGCTGTTTCTAGTCAATTGGTTCATCAACTACCTGTACCATCATTGCAATTGCTTTATTTTCAGTGCTTTACCTGTCTGACGAGAAACAGGAGCAAAGAAAGTCTAAATAAGGGTCATCAGTTTTTGTCTGACTTCTTGGCACATTTTCATCGTTTTCTCTTCTGCTAGCTGGGACTTGGACATAATCATTTCGATCCAACCGATTCGTGATGTAGGTTTGGTCAACTTGCATCTTTTCACATATAGAGTTTGAAACACGTCTTCTTCTTCTTCTTCTTCTTCTTCTTCTTCTTCTTCTTCTTCGCTATGCCTGTCATCCTTTTGAGAGCTGTTGCTACGATTTAATTTTTTCTCTAGTTTTATTTTGTTTGAAACTTTCCAGTGAAACAGTTGAATTCATTACAATACTTTTCCATACCGTTGCGATTTTACCTCTTCTGACAAATCTATTCGATCTATCAACGATTGTAATTCTTTATCGATTTATCAATGATTTAATTCTTGTTGTAAACGTGACATCTGAATGAGATTAGGATTAGGAGATAAACATGGTATTTTGTTATTTGTACCCACGATGGATCCATTGATCATTTATAAGAAACTGAAGATAAATTTCGTTCTATAACATCCAACGGTACTGGCATGTTGTCCTTACAGAAAAATGTGTCCTGTCTATTTGCATCTCTTCCTAACAGACGTCTCGCGATCAATCCTCAGATAAAGAGCCAGTTTTAAAAACGGCCGTATCAACATGGTGTTACGACTCCATGATCACAAATTGAGTAACAGAAAGAAGCAAATCCAACAAGTTTGGTAAAACTTGCATACGAAATTAATTATCAAAGTCATTAATGAAAATGTAAGAGAAAAGTATAGTATTATTATATGAATCCAGAATAATGCTGCCAAAGTTCAGAGAAAGTCCTATATTAATGAAAAGTTCTGCATAAATTTAAAAACCGGAAATTGCTTCGAATAATTCACAACAGCCTTCTTGATGAACGAGATTGAAAGTAAGTCATGTTAAATACTAGCGAAAAAGAAATGAATGTTGTATTGTTTTCTTTTCGAGATACGAAAGCGATGAATATCTTCTTCATACTTAAGTAGATAAGTATTGATTAGACATCGCAAAGCTTCTAACATGATGATTTTCGTCGAATATTGCTATGCTTGTCATGTGTTTGCATGTACTGTTTCTAAATTTGCCACAAGCAATCTGCTACGTTACAAAATTCAAGAAGAAACTCAGTCAGAAAAACACACTTGACAAATTACGTGAAACATATATTATTCTTTGCTCTGCTGGAAACAGACGTTGTGATGGTACGGTTTGGGAGTGCATCGTGGAGCTGCAAGGTTGTGGTTCTTCATTGCTTAAGCCGCAGGGAACAATACCCATGTAGCCATGGGTACAGCATTGCACTCAAGTTCATCGATCTCGGAGTCAGTAATGGGTCTATTACACAGTTGCCGTGTTGACTCCATCCTTTCTGGTGAACGTTTGTAATCAAAATCGTTTGATCTAAGAACTTTCTCCTATTTTGTGCTGAAGTTTGTTATTCATAAGGTAGCCTTCTTATGATCGGGAAGTCGCTCTAGTTTCTGACAGACGACTGATCATAACCTTTCGTTGGGCATTATTATTGATAATTATAGTTAATAATCGTTATTTAGTTAATGATATTTTAAATACTATTTTTTCCGACTGATCGTGAGCTTATACGCGTAGGAGAGGTCCTTAATATAATGATAGTGCGTAGGTTAATTCATAGATTCAAGGTTGAGTTGTACGCTTACTGACGTAAGCACGTTCATATGATTTTGATCCTAAGGGCACATGTTTTCTTCAAAGGCCAGGCTAAACTAGTTCTCGATTGGTTGGTAGGGTACATGTCCTTGTTCACAAGTTTCAGCAAAAGATTCATCTAACCTCTTTCTGATTCTAATACTATGTCTTAGCATTCTATATAAAAAATATTACGTAGAGGTAAGCATTCTTGGAAGCTATTCATTCAGAGCATTTAATGTTTAATTTAATTACTTAATGAAGTTATGGTGCTCTAAATATTCAGATTAATTGGAACAATAGCTGTCAGGGAAATACTGTAAATTAATTCAGCGACATTTTGGCATATTATAGTGATTATTCTGTACTGTTGATACATCAGTACAAATACAGGCCATCATTCAAAATACCTTTGTAACTCATTCGGATTAATCGACACTTTTGGACTTTATAGAAAATTAACACAGTTTAGGATTTTATTTATACTACTGTAAATTATTTGTTTACTTTTTCACTTTGCATTTTAGGAAAACAAATTATATTTGCAATGACACAAAACTTCTCGTTTTTCCTCTTTTCCTTCTATTTTTTCACTAATTTTAAGACATAGAATCGTAGCAAAGAAATTGGGTGTCTCGTCAGAGATTAGACTCTTTCATAGAAATTATATTTGTTTTTAAAATTCAAATTACACTTTGGTTTGATTTACTTTTTGTCGGTGATATTTTAGTTTTACACATTTGGGAAATTATAGTGAGACTAAAAGGCTTTCTCCATTACATATAAAGTAGAAACCTTTGTTTTAGGTCTTACCCAGTAATGGTTAGATTCCTTGAAAAACAACTACTTGATTGGTGTTACCAGGTATACTGAGATGGTTCCCCATTTTTGGGAAACAGAACTGGATAGGTATTTTTTGTCATTTTGAGAGGGTTGGTGCGGGCGTGAAATGGCTCAGAGAACATCGGACTTTAATATAACAAAGTGAATTTATTGGCAAAGTTATTGAAGTCTACACTGCACTCTGAGTAGAATAAGATGATAATTATGATGTCCTCAAGGAATGTTTCTGGAAGGGTTATGAATTGGTACCCGATGCATATTGTCATAGGTTTAGAAATTGTAGAAAACAAACTAGACAGACTCATGTTGAGTTTGCATGAAAAAAAAAGAACAACTGTTTAATAGACGGTGTACAGCCATGAAAGCTAACAAAGTTCATAACCTCAGAAATTCATATTGATTGAAGTGTCAAGAATTGCTTCGATAGTGACGTTAAGACATCCCTTGATGAGTAAAAGCTTGAAACGTTATAGAACGCAGCTAGTACAGATGATGACTATTCCTTGACTCACAAAATATTGTTTGTCAATAAATCTTCCTTTCAGTGGCTTTTGCTAAAAACCATATGGGTCTCACGCGAGTACTTCCAAATCTCAGACTGTTAGAAATCAAATTTCTGATAAGACTGATTTATCTCCTTCTACGTGCACGTATTGTAAGAAGAAAGGGCACGTTATTTCCGATGGCTATAGGTAGAAATTAAAGCAAAAGAATACAAACAGAGCTGTTATGATCTTGTTCCTATGACGTCAAAGTCAAGGTCATGCTTTAAAGAAATACATTTGTTGGGTCCAGCAAACCCAGTTTTGATTTTATTATAAAGAATTATGAATCTTTATCTCGTACAGTTCTGTATAACTTGTTGATGATAATGCCAAGACTATCCCCATTAAGATATGAAGAGGCAAAGGAGCTTCTCAGAGTCTTCATTGTCAAGTACTTTGCCTTTTCATGAGAAGTCTTATTCTAGTGAAAATGTTTTTATTTAGTGAGTAGAGTGCAGATTTGTTCATATTTTTCTCCACTTTGTTCATTTGTCATCAGACTTAGTCTCAGGACCTGTGATTATATAAGCAGAGGCGTCTTTGCCCCTTGAGGGTGGTCATTTACTATTAGGTAATGACCTAACTGGAGATAAGGTTGTGATTAATCAACTTTTGACTGACAGTCCTTGTTGGATCAAAGAACTGATCCTGTTGAAATTTAAATCTTGGTATATATCCAGTTTGTAAAAAAAAAAAAAAAAAAAAAAAAAAAAAAAAAAAAAAAAAAAAAAAAAAAAAAAGCTCTTGAAAATGAAGTGTATCAGGACGTTATTCCTTTAGCTGTCACATTTATTGGTCAGTCTTTAAATAAGGTCACTTTTGCTTCTGGTGTGGATCAATCAAATTGTATTGATCCCAGTGATACTCTTTATAAGACTCGCTCTCTTAATTCTAATCTGGGTAATAAACGACAATTACCAGATGTCTCACATGAATAGAATCCTGAGATCTCCTGTTTGTTTCAGAGGGTTATTAGTGATACTAATGTCACACAAGTAACTTGTTATTTTGTGAAAATGGGTCATTATGAGGAATTGGGGACAACCTGAGGTACCTGCTGGTGATTAGTGGTCAGTAGCTATCAAAGTTTTGTTCCTACGTAATATACACAGGAAGGTCTTAGTCTAGCCCATGAAACCTAGTCGTCGGGTCTTTTGGGAGTCAAATCGACTTATCACAAGCTCTTAAATAATTTTATTGTCTAAACATTAAGTGATGTATCTAATTACTGTATATCTTACCATACTTATCAAATAGTAGGAAAACCCTATCCGAAGGGCTCATCTAAAGCAACCTATTCCTGCATTTGACGGACCATTGAAAGGTAGATTGTATCGTTCATTATCTAGACAAAGTTAGACAACCAGTACTTGCTAACGATAATGTGTGCATCAACAAGATTTCCAAGATGTTATTCCTTTGAGGTATATAACATGCACCTTTAAAGACACAGAGTTAAGTATGATCATCAACCTGGCTGGGTCACCACGTACAATTTAGATAATATGAAGAAACGAGATACTTGAAATCTGTAGTTAATGAAGACGAATAAAAAATCTGGAGAAATAAATTTAGCAAAATGTTTAAACAAGTAAAGAGAAACCACTACCAAAGAAGTTTTGACGATAACAAAAACAACACCAAAAATATATGGAAAATGTTTAAAGAATTTGGAGCAGGAAAATACACAAAAAGACAGATATATCGACCCTAATTAAAGATGGAAACCATGTTTATGATCCATATTTTCAATGAATTGTTTTGTCAACATTGCCTCCAAGATTACAGAACAAAAGTTAGACTGATCATTCAGAACTAAACAGTTTTTGTTCCACAAAATTTCCAAATGATACTGAATTTGAAATCCAGGAAATAAGTTCCAGTTTATTGTAGAATTACTTCAAAAACAGTGATGTATCTACATCTACAGGACTTGGCATGTTAGAGCCAAGACTTCTTATGGCAGATGCATCTTCCATTGCTGATAATATTACCTTTCTGTCTAATCGCAGTTTGAGAACAAGTCAATATCCCTGATCGTTATGACTGCCAAAATAACACCACTATATAACGTTAGATCAACTGAGAATGAGAATAATTAGAGACCAATATCAATTCATCCATCCCTTTCCAAATTACTAGCAAAGCAGGTACACTGTTCTTTAATGAACTGTCGCAATGATCACAATCTAGTTCATGAAAATCAATATGGCTTTCTAAAAGATCATTCTTTATCTGATTGACAAGTGGCTGAAAACCTTTGATGAAAGAAAGTTAGTTGGTACTGTAATGGTCGATTTTCGAAAACCTTTTGACTTTGTACATCATGAAATTCTCTTTAAAAAGTTCAAAAACCTACCAATATAGTGAAGGTGCTTTTAAGTGGTTCACATCCTGCTTGATCAATAGGTTTCAACATGTAACATTAAATGGATACCTATATGAAACTAAAATGATAAGTTTTGGAGTGCCACAAGGTTCTATACTGGGGCGGTTGTTATTTGGGTTGTTCATAAATGACCTACCACTAAAATAGGGGATGTAGTCTTATCAACTGACATGTATGCTGATGACACTACTTTGATGCTCAAAGCAACCAAGCTAAAAATGAAAACAAAACCCTCAAACTGCTCTCAACAGACTTCAAATATGGTGCAAGGAAAATTGAATTATCTTCAATACGGACAAAACAAAAGTCTTGTTGATAATTATACGGCAGAAAAGAGCAAGATTGCAAGCTGATATGTCCTCGATGATAACACTGATTTGAAAATGATGTGACTAGATATAATTCTTTGGAACATTTGTAAATACTAACTTGCAATGGTTTCATAATTTAAATTATATTTCAAAGAAAATAAAATCTTATTTTGGCTCCTAAAGAAAATCAAGGCCTTAATTCCATTACATTAGAAAGTTACTTTTTACAAAAGTTACATTCAACCGCATCTTGGCCACTGTAATATAATTTGGGGGAACACAATTGTTACAGATATGAGAAATATTTCCAGACTCCAGGAAAGGACATGTAAAATAATTTTGATCGGCAAACAGAAAATGTTCAAAGTATTACCAATATATAAAAACATATTTATGATAAAGGCAAAAATAATGTGCAACATTTTTACAACATCTGCCGCCAATTACCTAAATACCATTTTGTACTTCTATCCCAAATCTCTGATCATTGTAAGGGCAAAATTTCCAAGGATCCAGGCCCAACAAGAAGCTATTCAAACATAGCTTTCAATTTTCAGGTGCATTGGCTTGGAATAACATTCCACATGGTATTAAATCAGCTCCAAGCATCTCTTCCTTCCACAACAGGTGAATTAGTTGGCTAAAATCATAAAGTATGGTTCACTTATTAAACTACATGTTTTACCACCCGCCTCCTGTGCTTCACGTTCATATCTGCAGCATTTTTGTGAATAGTTTTTAATGTAATGTGTATTTGCTTGCGTGTGCATGTGTGTGTATGTGTCAAAATATTATTAGATTGTATCTAATATAATATAGGTCCTCAAGGTAAATTGAATTATGGCCCTCTGAAAATAAAGTGTTTATTATTATTATTATTATTATTATTATTATTATTATTATTATTATTAATCATTGAATAGCATCTCTTTCTAACAGAATTGGGTGTCCCTGAAAAGGACAGTTGGTTTTTATTAACTTTTATTTTTAGCTTGTTTGTTTGTTTTCTCTTTCAGTTTGTTCATAAATTATGGTCTTCTCAACATTACTTGTAACTGTCTTCAACAGTTCTCACGTCTAAGTCCTACTCATGTTGTTTCTGTGTTAGCGTGACTAGTGATTGCTGCTGTGAAGATCAGTGGAGGCTGACAATATAAGAGCACTAATACATAATATGAAACATTTCAGAAAACTCTAGATAATTGTAATCCTTGTAAAACTCATTTTTTCACGCTTCCAACCTATGGAAAATAAGCTGCTGCGAGAGGAAGTAGGGCGGTTCAAAACAGTGAACTACAATCGCACGATGATTTATGTTATATTTGAAAGCATAATTTCGAAACAAAGCTTAAACCAAATTTAAATTACAGTCATAGTTTTACACAAATCACTGATGGGGCAATGGATATGCAATCAGTTACGACTCTAGGTCTTAAATTATGTAGCAAAAAGAAAGCTGAACCAAGAATCTACAGTAAAATCAAGACTTTATTTATCTACAAAACAAAGTGAAACTTCAAGTGACACAATAGTGTGTATTAAATCCCAAATAATCCTAAATGTGATATGACAAGTCCAAAATTATATAATATTCCTTATGAATTATAATGCCATAATGTACCACAACCAATAATGCTTTGAAGGAGTTCACAACAATCCCAAAGTAATGTATTTCCAATGTCAACGAGCACTCACTGATTCCAAAAGGTACTTTAAAATATATTTTTTAAAATTATATTTGAAAACAAAAATATATTTTGACAATGGAACAATCTAGAGTAATTGTAGACAAAACTAATCTTGAACTCCTGTTACCTACAAAAGGTCGCTTATAACCTACAATCATGGACGAAAGTTAGACATGTGTCTACAATTTAGAACCATGGACAAAAGTTACGCATACTCAATAAAATAAAAATACATAACAAATTGATATTATGTATAAAGCTGTCATTACTAGGAATTAACGCTGAGATCGAACGTATACACATATACTCATCCTCTTCACCCTTAATCGAGTGCATGACTACGAAACTGTTTTAATGTGATCAACATCGTTTGACACAGAAACATGTTTCTCTTAATCTCCAATTCAGTTGGTTTGCTCAACATTTCTTCGTTGTGTGTGCTGCGTTTACATTGAACAGAACATCATGCTTCGTGTATTTGTTTCCGTTTATATTCCTTATGCATTTATTTTTTCGGGTATCGCATCAAATGAAGGACCTTTAAACCACTGTGTAACAGAACTATTCAAGCGATCATGGCTGGCAGTAGCTGTCATATATTAACATCCACAGCCATTTTGTCGGTTTAGACTGACTGAGAACTTAGGTGACATTGACAGAAATTTGACTCTTATGGTGAAGGATTCTTATATCTTGATGAGATCAATGCTTTTCCTGTAGTTCATCCAATGAATGGGCTTATATTTTGTTTCTAAAATACGTTTAAATCTGTGTTCTTGGAACGCGGAAAATTATGTTTCTTTTATGAATGTATGCATGCAAAACAATGTTGGTGTCCAGTATCGTAATATAGATAATAATTTCAGTATCTTTATTATGGATCATATGGAGGGAAGATATCACACTGTCCTGTTGCCAACTTTAGTAGGCTGTAATGACTAATAATCGGAAGAATTTGAGTATTATAAGTATCATGTAATCAAGTGCGGACAACTCCATACAAACTCCAAACTCCTCAAAAGCTTTTGTTTTCTAATTATGAAACTTGAGGCAATACTACTACTACTACAAGTACAACATCAACAACAACAACAACAACAACTACTACTACTACTACTACTACTAATAATAATAATAATAATAATAATAATAATAATAATAATAATAATAATAATAATAATAATACAAATCAACTGCATTGTGAATAGGTTGCTATGTGCAATTCTCCTTTTCTCTTTCCTTACTTATATGTACCTCACAACCATTGTTTATCAGTGTCATTACAATTGAATGGAACATTTGTATATTATGAAGACTTGGACGAAAATTGGATATCAAACTATTCGGTTAGATATGAAATAATGCTTATTAAAACAAAGGTCTTGTCAGTATTGTTAATGTGCATAGTTATTAGTCATATTATTAAGTTCATATTTATGTAAATCTGTTTTGTTTCTCATGTCAAGAAATGTTGTTTCATTGTATGTGGATACTTGTGTAATGTTGTACAAAATCTTCTAATACTATTCTACAGGGAATATATATTGAACTAGACTATTGACTGGTAGATGTTTCGAACATTTTATCAGAACTAGAAAAAGTGTGTTGTCATTCTTTCTTGAAGGTCAAAGTAACATACGAATGTTACAATAACTTTAAGTCTGGCAAGTAATGGTATAAACACTCGAAACACGTTTACACATATGTAAGGCATGGGTGTCAGATTTTATATTTCATAGTCCTCGTTGGAAGGTCAAAGGTTGGCATTACTATATTTGTTTGGAACTGTAACTTGCAAAATTTGTTTTAATAAAGTATGCGATGTCGTCATTTGACACTTTCATCGAACAATCTGCAAGACCAGGTTTCGGTTTTCAGGTCAATATGAACTTTTTGTGTGTCCAAAATGTCACCCAGTAGCCGTTGTTCAAAATTATTGAATGAAATGTTACCCCTTTAAAAACATAGCTTGTGGGTGTATCAATTTTACCTATCGTGTGTATCAATAACATGGTCTTATCAGGAAGATGAAATTCACATGTACAGATTACTCACACTTGATTTAGGAATGTAACTCAAACGTTATTTAAGGTAGTTTAATTAAAGTTATGTCTAACTCGTAATATTTAATATGTAATTTACTTTTTGGCATTTTCGACAATGTGTTGATCATAGAGCAGCATTGTCTGTTTTTTTGTCACAGCTTTGGCTCTCAGTTTCTCAAAGATAGCGAGATGAAACTGTTTCTTTATGCATCATGACCTAGATCACATCATATAACACTTTTATGATCCAATATTAACTCCAGTGTAATATTACATGGCTGGGATGTAGTTCAGAAGCTCTTTGAGTGATGACAATTAACTATTTTGAATGGTGTGTCTTGTACCACTATCAAGAACCTATCTGCAAAGTTAAAGACACAGCCATCTCAAGGTAACGTTTGACATCAGTTGCTTTAAGCCATTAAATGAAGTATTATAAAACAGTGTGCAGTTTTACATAACTGACTCTTTTTGTGACAAACATAATCTTATCCACAACATTGGGGTTACATGTTAATATGTATATATGCCATATCAAGCCTTGAACTAAAAACCCCCATTTTAGAAACATGAAACTGAACATGCTCATATCCATAATAATCTGACATTGTTTCGTATACCACTTTCATGGTTCTGTTTAATTGTTAAGGTATTTACATTTTTTTTTATCCACGGTGTAGCTGAAGCTGTTTAAGACAGTTAGGAAGAATGCATGTATTCTAATACAGATAGTGTGTGCATACTTTTCATGTCACTTCTCAAAATCACATCAAGAACATTTTTGATGTCATATTAAATTATGATATGATTGTTGATGCATTTTTACATCCGTCTTAAGCTGGTAAAAAGTACATCAACACTATGTCCATGCATCGTTCTGTTAGTATTTGCTTGTCCATTCCATGACTTTGTGCAGCCTGAGAAAATTATGCCCATGTATATTTCATGAATAGACAATATGCCTCATGTCTTATACAAGCACCCCTGCCACTAATATGTTCATCGCAAGG
>JAECUM010048457.1:0-18121 GCA_016617855.1 Megalonaias nervosa
CTAGAGTGTAATAGTAGTATATGTAATTGAGTTGTTTCTATCTCAGAGACACCCCTACCCCAACAAAACATATTTTGTCAGAAATATGAAAGTCATCAGTTTAAGCTAAAAAAGGCTGCTGACAAAAATGCTAACGTATAACATTTTGGGGCTAGGGGGGTCTCTGAAATAGAAACCTCAAATTACATATACTACTCATGTCACCTATGAATGGGGAACATATTGGCTGGGTTACCTATATTTAGTGCCCAATTGGTTGAACATGCAGGTGATGCGACCCGAGATAGGACAAAATACCGTTTTTGGATATTTATGTGCAGTACATTAAAAAGCGAAAACCAGTCTAATGGGTAAAGATCTGGTCCAACAGTCGCTGCAGCCTGTACAATGATGCATGGCTGCGTAAGGGATTGATGCTACCACGTATACGTAACAAGCTGTTACTTTATTGTTGTAATCTGGAGATTTTTTGCCACATGCGGGACGTTTTTGAAGGTATTATAAATAATAACGGAATCAAAAGTGGTCAGAGGCCTTCCTTGGGGTGGGTGGGTGTTCACATTAAAAGAAAAGACCGAATATAAGTCATTTAAACAAAAGAAAACCTAAATGTTTATAAATATTAACTTGTAATTGTGAATTGAACTATCTAAAACTATTTTGTTGCAATTTACTTCTGATGTTATTCGATCTGAGGTAAACTGAAAGATATAATTCAGTTAAATAGCTACTCTCTTAGACTTGAATGCAACAACAATGAAGATACATTCATGACCTCAATCAATTTATAAAATGTGTATCTTGCAATAGATGAAATGAGCATTGTATTTCTGTTTTAGGTATTTCATAAATTCCTTCTTTTTTATGGGTCCCCTAACCCTAGTAAGTTATTGAAGACCTTCCTATTGTGTAATCCATCATTTCTGTTACAAAATGTTTGACATTGGACATTGACAAGTACAACATTTATAGTATTTGTACAGCCTTTAGTATCCAAGACTGCCAGATTGGTAGTTTGATTTGTTACTATTTGGTTACAATAAAAAGAAAGTTCATATTTTATGTGATAGAGATAGATAGAGCGAGATAATACATAAAAAGGGACACATGATTTCTGAGAAGAGAAGGTACAAGGAAGTTGTCAAATGTCGAGAGACCTAGCTAGATGCTGCAAGGATTGCTTTAAATAATATCAAAACTGATTAGAATTTCTTTCTGCTTTAAAAATCATGCTACAAAATAACTTAGTTTGCCAAGTCTACTTCAATATTCTTCTCATGACAATGTTGGAAAATTGTTGCTTTGTCTTACGAACTGATATCCTCCACCGGCAACTGTATAAAGATACATCATAGAAATGGACTTTTTGACCTCTCCAATAATCCTTTGGATGATCCACGCATCAAAGCAATCTGGTTTTCCTACCCGTATTTTTAAATATGAAACACTAGAACTATATAGAGAGAAAGAATGTTACACATATGAAACTTTCGGAAATCCGATAGGTTGCTCTGTGCTGTTCCGTATTTTGGATAGGATTTAATTTTTAAACAAAAATAATTTCATAGGTTTTCCTCACTGGTTATACTGGCAAATTTTAAACGACTTTCTATATCTTAAGTATATTAAAAGAACTTTTAATTTCCTTTATTTGGGTACATGATTGGGTTTCAGTTTGCTTATCATATGTGCATCTATCAAACGACTGTTAGCTTTATAGCTTTCATTTTCTGGACATCAGTGGCAAATTGTAAAACCACGAGAAGATAGCTTTATTTTGTTACTTCATATAGTTTGTATTTCTTTTATTGTACTTTGCTGGTATTGCTGTCTTTGGTAAATTTCGTTTTCCATATTTAATAACTGCTAAATTTAGTGTACATTGAACTTTTTCATGCTGATTGTTTGAGCACATGGGAGTAGCCATTTATATCAGATTTGCACTTAGATCATGCAAGAGTTTTACAAATTCAAGGATGAAGTAATTGCAGCCATAAAATAAGAAGGTAGCGTAAGAAGGTAGCATTCTCTCCATTGTGCATGCTGCAAATCCAAACAACTTCACCTTGCACACTTCACTCTTGTAGATGTACGTAATATCCGTGGAACGCATCCATACAATTTTACACGGTTAACAAATGTTATCATCTTTGCAAAAATATAAAGACGGATAAATAGGAAATAAAGTTAGTTACTTTATCAAAAAGATTAACCAAGTTAAATGTTGAACATAAAGGAAACCATGGAGGAAGGAACATTACCGTATATGATCTTATTAAATATCACAGGATAGGTTTTTATTACAACTTTTGCTTATGTATTTACTCCCATTAGCCAAATGTGTACTCAGCTATCCGATTTTATTTGACATCTTTTAGTTTTCAAAGGTCATCTCTCAAGCATATTCTGTGTTTATTGTATTTTGTTATTTATTTTTCCAATTACTAATTTTTACAAATATTTTGTCATTGGCAAATCACACAGATGCTACAGTGTCGCCAAAGTGGATATACCACTTGTTAGCGTTAAGGTCACCTTGACGCTAAAATGTCCCAATCCCTTGTTGCTATGTTCAATTCCCCTTGTCGCTATTGTTGCGTGTAGACTCGTGCAAAAATAACAAGAGAAAAGAGTGAAGCCAACAAGCTTTGTATATTTTACAAAAAAAATATATTTCCCTAGAAAACAATGTAAAAATTGAAAATAGGACTTACGGTTTGTGAATATAATCCAAAACTTAATCCTAAGATTGAAAAATACAAGTCCTATCAATAAACAGTTCTAATAGAATTCGGTTTCGAATCACGATGAAATTCCAATATGGAGGCGATGACGTCAGATGATGTTTTTATTGTTGGTAACAGACCCTCGAATGAATCACAGTTTATAATGTTTTCGTATAGAATTCCAGAATAAATTTCCATTGAACTTCTTTGTCACAGAACGTTGTATAAAAAAGTACACTTGTTTAGTTTTCTAGAGAATAAATTATTAAATTCCAAAAATTAAAAAAAATAACAACTTCAGAACAAGCTGGCATCAACAATATAAAACACATTGTACCCTCAAGGAGTTAAGAATACGAATGACAAAATTTCATTAACAATGAGAATTAAACCCAACTAAAACATCATTTCAGTCTCGCGTGATGGGTCACGTGGTCTCTTAACATCGCACAGCATAATAAAACAAATGACAATTGTCACGTAGCTAGAATAGCCCTATCAAAGAACTAAATTCACACACTGAAAATATATAAAAGAAGAAAGGCTGTTTACAATCTAGTTAACACGCGGGCCGAAATGACGTTGGATCCAATCGCTATCACTCAATGTTTACAAAATCTATGAACCAAAGTGAGCTAATAATAGTGCTAATGTAACACCTTTTGCGTTCTATACAAACATAATTTACTGGAAAAATATAAAATCCCGTGAAAATAATCATTACAGTAAAATGTGATGAAACAAAATTAAAATAAAAAAAAATTTTAACACTAACGCACAGGCAATTTAATTACATATACGTAACACTTCGCCCATAAAGAGAAAGAAAGATCTATATAATAAAGCTTTCTTTTTACCATATGTAAATTATACATGAGGTTAAACACAATTACATAAGAAAATTCTTATGAATTATATAAAGTGTACACTAAATACTATTTATAGACACCGGAAAGTGCATCTGCAATCAAATTGTGTTTTCCTTTCATGTGCCTGATGTCAAGATTATATTTTTGCAAAAACAAACTCCACCTTAATAATCTTTGATTTTTATTTTTCATCTTGTCGATGAAAGTAAAGGGGTTGTGATCACTAAACACAACAACCGGAGAAGGAGCTGAGCTAATGTAAACTTCAAAATGCTGTTATGCCAATATTAAAGCCAAACATTCCTTCTCGATTGTTGAGTAAATTCTTTTGTACTTATTTAATTTCTTAGAGAAATAGCACACTGGGTGATCAAAATCATTTCTATCTTCATGAATCAATACTGCTCCAACCCCAACATCACTTGCATCCACAGATAATTTAAAAGATTGGTTGCAATTTGGAGCTGTTAGAACCAGCACGTTCTTGAGTATGGCTTTTAATCTATAAAAAGCTTCCTGACATTTTTCAGTCCAAAGAAACTTGTTTTTCTTACTTAACGAGTTTATCAGGGGTTCAGCAATATTAGAAAAATTGGAACAAAACTTTCGATAGTATCCAGTCATACCCAAAAATCGCATCAGTCGCTTTTTACTGACAGGCACAGGGAAATCAGATATAGCCTTGACCTTTGAGTCTATATGTTTAACTTGACCATGTCCCAGAATATGTCCTAGAAATGTTACACAAACACGGCCGAACTTACTTTTAGATAAATTAATTGTCAGATTTGCATCAGTGAGACTTTCAAAGAATTTCCGAATCGTGGCTAGATGTTCTTTCCAGGTGTCGTTGTAGATGACGACATCATCGATGTAAGCATCACAATTATCTAGACCAGAGGTAATCATATTCATCAAGCTTTGAAAGGTACTTGGGGAACCCTTCATCCCGAGCGGCATTACATTATATTGATAAAGTCCATCTGGATTCACAAAAGCCGAAATTTCCTTTGCTCTTTCCGTTAGTGGAATTTTCCAAAATCCTTTCAGAAGGTCAAATTTGGTGACGTACTTGGCATTTCCAATTTTTCAATACAGTCATCGATTCTTGGTAATGGAAATGAATCTGTTTTAGTCACACTGTTCACCTTCCTATAATCAGTGCACATATGGAAAGTTTTATCCGGTTTCGGAACAAGTATACATGGTGAACTCCAATCACTTGTACTGGGGTCTATGAAATCGTTCTCCAGCAAATACTGAACTTCCTTTTTCAGGTATTCCTGTTTGAGAGGGTTCATCCTGTACGGGTGTTGTTTTACAGGCTTTGAATCTACAATTTAAACGTTATGAAATATTGTGTGTGTCCTTGTAGTAATATCTGAAAAAAGTGCTCATATTCGAATAGTAACTGTTTAAGTTTATTCCTTTCTTCTTGTTGTAAATGTCAAAGTTTCTGGTCCAGATTTTTTATAATTTCCGAATTCCGAAGATTCGTTGCTCCAAGATCAACTGTGTCCGATTCAATTTCTTTACTTAAACCCTCAGTTTGTGCGAGAGGTACAACTAAATTAATTGCATGATTTACTTCGCTATCTCTTTCAATATACTCCTTTAACATGTTAATGTGGGAAATTTGTTTTTGTTTGCGCCTCACAGGAGTATTTATGATGTAATTTAAATCATATACTTTGTTTTCAACCGTGTATGGACCATAATACTTGGCCTGAAGGGGATTTTGTGGAATGGGCAAGAGAGCTAGAACTCTATCACCTGGCTGAAAACTCCTATCCCTTGAGTTTTTATCATATCTTGATTTCATTCTGGACTGAGTAGAGTGCAGATTTGCTCTTGCGACCTAGCAAGTCTTTGAAAACTGATACTTAAGATTAGAAACATAATCAAGAATATTGAGCTCAGTATCTCCATTAGAAAAAAAGTTTCTCTTTCAACAACGTTAAGGGTCCACGCACGGTATGTCCGAAAACTAGTTCAAAGGGAATGAATCCAAAAGATTCCTGAACGGACTCCCTAACAACAAACAAAAGTAAATGAATGCCTTCATCCCAACTGTGCTCGTATCAATGCAATAGGATCGAAGCATATTCTTTAAAGTTTGATGAAATCTTTCTAAAGCCCCTTGGCTCTCAGGGTGGTAGGCAGAAGATTTAAAATGTTGAATGCCTAATTCGTGCATAACTTGCTGGAAAATTCCAGACATGAAATTTGACCCTCGATCCGATTTTACAGATTTGGGAAGGACAAAATGAGTGAAAATCTTTATCAAAGCTTTTACTATGGTTTTGGTTTAATATTCTTCAAAGGAATTGCCTCTGGGAATCTTATTGACGCACACATAATGGTCAACAAATATTGGTTGCCTGGCTTGGTCTTAGGTAAGGGACAAACACAATCTACCATAATTCTGCTAAATGGTTCGTGAAATGCAGGAATAGGTTGCCGATGAGCCTTAGGTATCTTCTGATTAGGTTTTCCTACCATTTGACAATTATGACAAGATCTACAAAATTTACAAACATCACTTTTGATTTTTGGCCAGTAGAAGTGAATCAAGATCTTGTGATAAGTTTTATTAATCCCCAAATGACCAGCCAGAGGAGTTTCATGGGCCAAACTAAGTATTTCCTGTCTGTAAGATTGTGGAACTAAAATCGGATAGTTCACTGACCACTCGTCACCAGCAGGTACCTCGGGAGGTCTCCATTTTCTCATAAGAATTCCATTTTTAGTGAAGTAACAGACACGTACTTCAGTGGCTTCAGTTTCACTAATGGCCCTCTGAAACAAACAAGAGCTCTCAGGAGCTTTTTCCTGTTCGACGACAAGTGATTGTCGTTTGTCACCCTGATTAGATAAAAGAGAATGATTATTTGAAAGAGGATCACTGTGATCAATACCTTTTGATTGATCCAAATTAGGAGTGAAAGTGACCTCATCAAAAGCCTGACCAACACATGTGTCAGCTAAAGGAATATTTTCCTTATCAAAATCATTCTCAAGAGCTTTCTTTGACATAGCTCAGGTAACTGCACAAGCTGGGTATAAATCAGGGTATTCTTTTTCAGTAAGATCAACTTTCTGATCTAAAGAATTCTTGTCAGTTATAAGTGGATTAACCACAACATTGTCTCCAATCTACTCACTGAATGAGAACACTCTTATTAGAACAGGACTTCTCAGAAAAAGGCAAAGTACCTGATAATAAAAGACTGGGAAGCTCCTCTATCCCTTAACATTTTAATATAGGATTGGCCAAATCACCCGAGAGTGATATAGAACCCTTCGACATGAATGGTTCAAAATTCCCCATAATAAATTCATACTGGAGTTTATTAGATCCAACAAATGTATTGCTTTCAATACTTGACCGTGACCTTGACGTCTTAGAAATAAGAGCATTTTGGGATAGGTCTATCTTGATTCTGATGCCTATATTTCAGTTTGAAGCAATCAGAGGTGACGTGTCCTTTCTTCTTGCTATAAAACATTTAGGAATAGACAAGGATTTTGAATCAGTTTATCACAAGCTTGATTTTTAAAAGTTGTTCCAGATTTAGTTTTAGGAGGAGTCGTATTAGGCTGAAATACCTTTCTACCAGTAGACTGCTGAGTGAAAGATTTGTTAACAACATGATCTTTATGAGTTAAGGAGTACTTGTCAGCAGCAAGAGCAGCATTTTCCAAGGTTTCGATCTCATGCTCTTCAAGATGATTCTTAATGTCATTAGGGACACAGTTCTTAAACTCTTCAACTAAAACAAGTTGTTTGATATTTTCATAATCGTGTTCAACTTTCTGGGCTAAGCACCATGTCTCAAATAACTGTTCTTTTTCTCTTGCAAATTCAACATAAGTTTGTCCAGCTTCTTTTCTATAGTTTCTGAATTTTTGCCGATAAGCCTAAGGGACTAACACATAACCCTTTAAAATGCATTCCTTAACCAAATCATAGTGAGAACTTTGTTGTACTGACATTGAATGGTAAATATCACTAGCTTTACCAATTAGTACATATTGTAGTAGCTGAGTCCAATACTCCCTTGGCCATTTCAAATTTTCCGCAAATTTGTGAAAACGAGGAAAATATTTGTTTACTTCTTTTTCTCTAAAAGGGGGCACTATCCTGATATTTCTCGTAATATCAAAACTTGAATTTGTATGCGAAGTGGGATCGTACTTTTCACTTGCCAGCTCTATTTCTTTCATTTTAATTTGAAATTCCCTTTCATCCTTCTCTTTTTGCATCTGTACATGCATTTGTTCTTTTTGTAATTATATTTGTTCGTTTTGTAACTCCATTTATCTTTCTTTCTCCCTTTCTTCTAATTGCATTTGTTTTTCTTTCTCCCTCTCCTGTCTCTCCATCCCTCTCTTCTAATTGTAATTGTTTATCTTTCTCTCTCTCCTGTCTCTCTCTCCTCTTTTCAGGTTGCAATTTTATGTGTTTATCAGTCTCTCTTTCCTGTCTCTCTCTCCTCTTTTTCAAATTGAGTTGCAATTGCTTCTTTTCTAATTGCAACTGCAATTGTTTCGCTTTCTCTTTTTCCTCTTTCTGAAGCTCGAGCTTCCTTAATTCCAATTTCATCTCGTATTTCTTTTTCAATTCCATTACTTTCATGTTAGAGTCTGATACCGACTTACTGACCGAAGACAAAACACTTTTGTCAAGAACATTCTTCTCTACCAAATATTGAATCAAAATATTTTAATTTCTTGTTTCGTTAAGGAAGATTTTTCTTAGGAAAGATCGTACTTTCTGGCAAGTTCAAGCAAATCATCTTTTTTTTCAGACTATCCAACTGCTCCTGAGTAGGACTAGAAATAAAAGTTTCCACTTTTAATGACATTGTGAATGAAAGCCTGTTGTTTTCTCTAAAGATTTCAAACAAAATGTAAAATAGTACTTGGGATTTAAAAACAATGGGAATTTAAGTTTCAAAAAAACAATTTTCTGAAATTTTTCATCCAAATTTCAAATATCCCAAGGACGAGGTCCCAATTGTCCCTTGTTACGTGTAGGCTCGTACAAAAATAACAAGAGGAAAGAGTGAAGCCAACAAGCTTTGTATTTTTTAACAAAATAAATTTTTTCCCTAGAAAACAATGTAAAAATTGAAAATAGGACTTACGGTTTGTGAATATAATCCAAAATTTAATCCTAAGATTGAAAAATACAAGTCCTGTCAATAAACAGTTCTAATAGAATCCGGGTTCGAATCACGATGAAATTCCAGTATAGAGGCGATGACGTCAGATGATGTTTTTATTGTTGGTAACAGATCCCCGAATGAAGCACAGTTTATAATGTTTCCGTATAGAATTCCAGAATAAATTTCCATTGAACTTCTTTGTCGCAGAATTATAAAAAGTACACTTGTTTGACTTTCTAGAGAATAAATTATTAAATTCCAAAAATTTGAAAAAAACTTCAGAACAAACTGGCATGAACAATATAAAACACATTGTACCCTCAAGGTGTCAGGAATACGACTGACAAAATGTCACTAAGAATGAGTATTTAAACCAACTAAAACATCATTTAAGTCTTGCGTAAGGGTCAAGTGGTCTCTTAATATCGAACAGTGTAACAAAACAAATGACAATTGACACGTAGCTAGAATAGCCCTATCTAAGAACCAAATTCTCACACTGAAAATATATGAAAAAAAGAAAGTTTGTTTACAATCCAGTTAACACACGGTCCGAAATGACGTTGGATCCAATCGTTATCACTCGATGTTTACAAAACCTATGAACCAAAGTGAGCTAAAATAGTGCTAATGTAACACCTTTTGCATTCTATGCAAACATAATTTACTGGAAAAAATATCGAATCCCGTGAAAATCATACAATAAAATATAATGAAACAAATTTAAAATACAAAAGAATTTTAACACTAGCACACGAGCACTTTAATTACATATACGTAACACTTTACAGGCCCAATCACTTGTCGCTATGTTCCATTTTCCCTTGCCGCTATACATTCCCAATCCCTTGACGCTAAACAGGCCCACCCATGTTAAAATTTCCCATGTTAAATTCCCCTTGTCGCCAAGGTACCGGAACCATTTTTTTAACATAGAAGTCCCCTTGACGCTAAAGTTCCCCAATCCTTTGTCGCAATGTTCAATTCCCCATTCACTCCATTTTAAATTTCCCCATGTTAAAATTCCCCTTATCGCCAAGGTACAACCCCCTTCCCCCATTTTAACATAGAAGTCCCATTGTTGCTAGGGTACCCCAAACCCTTGTCGCTATGTTCGATTCCCGTTGTCGGTATACAGTCCCAATCCCTTGTCGCTATGTTCCATTTTCCTTTGTCGCTAAAAGTCCCAATCCCTTGACGTTAAACAGGCCCACCCATGTTAAAATTCCCCATGTTAGGTTCCCCTTGTCGCCAGGGTACAACCCTCTATTTTAACATAGAAGTCCTTTTGTCGGTATGGTGTCCTCATCATTCCTATTGTCCCTATACAGTCCCAACTTTCCCTTGTCCGTATACAGGTCCAATAATCCCCATGTTAAATTCCCATTGTCCATATAAATCTTGTCCGTATAGTGGCCCAGGTTTTTTTTAATGATAATTCACATTGTCCGTTTAAATCTTGTCCGTATCCTGGCCCCGTGGGTTTTGTAATGGTAATTCCCATTGTCCGTATAGTGGCCCAATCCCTTGTCGCTATGCTCAATTCCCCATTCACTCCATGTTACATTTCCCCATGTTAAATTCCCCTTGTCGCCAGGGTGACCCACGACCTTTTTGACTAGGATTAAAATTGTTGCTAGGGTGACCCACATTACTACTCACGGTGGTTATACTGCGCTTTTGTGATGAAACTATCATTTCACCACAAACATAGCAGAAATTGTCTGCATTGTTCACACAAGTACGAGACATCTCTTCTCACTTTGACTGAACAGAAATGTGTCCCTTTACAAAATCTAAACACTGACAAATAAGAGAGTACGACACTGTGTGATTTCAAGAGCTGATAGAGGGCAATTTGTTCAGCAGAGTGATGTAAGTTGACTTATGATTGCATCATCCATGAATTCTAGGAATAACATGATGCAATTCACATCATGTTTGACACAACACCAGCTTCAGATTGCAGCATTCGTTGTTCAGCCTCAAAAGCATGTACTGTCCAAACCCAGTCATAAATGTATTCATTGATCCAATCAAAGATACATTTTAGTCATTTCTGGTTTAAATTGAAATCCCTTCCATTTATTACTCACTTATCTTCCGCTATTCCTAAGTCAAAGCTCGTATATACTGACACAGTATCATATCTTTAAAACTTGAACCACTCAACACTTTTAAGCATCATTTTTGTTCTCAGTGATCCATAATTAGTAAAGTTCGACTACATATATTGTGGGGGCATTTTGGCTGTAGACCAATGTAATTTTCCATAAATTGATCCTAATATTCCTTAACCAATCTTTGTAGATGGCTTGCACGTTGAGTCAGCGAGAAGCCAATCAAATTTTGGGGTTGAAACGTGACAGGTCAATATCACAGAGACTCAAAGAAACATTCTTTCACTTCATACCTACACCAAACTTTGCGTGTTGCTTTAACATTAGGTAGAGAAGAAGGCTGTCAATAAATTGGCCAAAAGTTGAATCATCAAGGGCACTACCAATGAATGAAGAAAAATATTTTATGAATCAAAACATTAATTTAAGATTACCTACCTAAACGAGTTATTTGGGATGGCTTATACATGACTAGCAATAGGAACTCTTTTATAATCAAGAGCTAATAGAACAAAGTCAGGTTTAAGAGAATGTTTTCCTTTCAATGTTATTGACCAAAGTTAGTGAATAGCTCACACATTGGGTACGAATATAGCCTATTGGCTTTGTGATGAAAAGGTCAAAGACCATTATCACTGTGACTGAAAGTAAAGACGGTTTTATAATAATAAGTTAGCACTGGACCATACATATCTTGATCAATATTTGTGGAGATATTACACTTACGGCATTCTCGGGATTAAGCGTCCAAGGTCACGAGAATATTAATGCTAATAAGAATATGATAATATTCTGCATAATACTTTTAGTTTCTAACTTAGTACTTGCACAAAAAACGGGGTCGGGGAACAATTAATGTTACTCGTGTTACTTATTACAATATTGTAATGAAATTGTCCATGTTTACATACCCATTTAAAACACACTTGCATGCATTAAAATCGGTTAATATACACCACACGAGTGTTTCTGAATGGGTATATGAGACATAGTCACCAATGTTTCCACATGCATATGGACCAGAACAGCTTTCGGGATAACATGTTGTCCGTCGGCTGTCGTCCGTCCGCTATCAGTCCGTCTATATGAATTTGAAGATTGCAATGAAACTTCACATGCAAATTCATCCCAAAATACAGTTGGTCCTAAAAGAATATGTTGCCGTTCGGATTTTAATTTGTTGCACCACAGCTACTATTTTGGAAATTTTGTTATCGTTACCTGAATGAATAGTTATATCAACATATTTTTTCACTAAAAGAAGTCTTATGACATCTGGTTGGTTCTAAATGAAAATGTGCCGATCTGACGTCCAGTACGGATGCCATGGCAGTAGTCCTAAAAATATTGTTATCCCTACTACTAGTGAATGCAAAGACAAATCCTCACGGGGTGTTACGATGATGTCTAGACAGATCGCATTGGCATGGGGTTTTATGATGTCTAAAGGAAAATGGTGCCTCACATACATCCAGTTTGGCCGCCACAGCCGCAAGCTTGCAAATCTCGTTATCGTTACTTCTTCTGACTGGATATTTACATCAGCATGTTTTTCACCAAAGGATATCCTATGATATCTAGTTGATTCGAAAAGAACATAATGTCAGTCCGACGTTACAAACGGTCACCATGGCAACAAGCTCGAACAGTTTGCTATGCTTATTTCTGCTGAACACCTGAATATTAACATGTATAGCTAATGTACAACAAAAATGTTGTTGCTTGAAGTGGAAATCTTATCGTTGCTACTTCACTTGAACGGCGGGTCTGATCAGCAATGGTCGTTTCACTAATAGACTTCCTATGATATCTAGTTGGTGCTAATTTGATGTCCAATATTGGATGCATTTGCAGCAAGTTTGAAAATATTTGTATCGCTTCTCCTTCTGATAGGAAAGTCATATTGACATTGGGTCATCACCAGAAGAACTTTATTCCTGGTCTTCTAGGAAAATGGTGCCCTTTAAACCTCCAATATGACCACCATTTGCGCTATATTGAAAATCATGATATTGGTACATCTGATGAATGGAAGGACATCCCAACATCATGTTTCTGCTAACTGGTTGTTTATAATGTGTGATTGATTCTAAATGAAAGCGATTCCTATCTGACGTTCACTATGTTGAAAATGTTGTTATCGACACGCGTATATAACGGAAAGTGATATCAAGATATGATTTTCAACTGAATACGTCTTATCTTTTCTAGTTTGCCCTAATTAAAATACTGCCAAATCTGACCTCAGGGCTACGTCAATATAATCAGTTATATTGGTATTGTGTTTTCACTAAGAGACTTCTTGTAGCGATTATTTGGTCCTAAATCAAAATAGCTCCAATCTGACGTCTAGCTTGGATACTGTCTATAAAATCCTGGAAGAGAAATCCCTTCTAAACAGAAATTTGTATCAACATGGGCTTTTCACAAGACATCTTAAATGATTTCTACTAAGACCTTAGTGAAAATGCTCTGAAATGAGAATACAGTGGAGATCACTCCCATAATTTGTGACAAATAACTTTTGCTAGCAGTCAAATGCTTTGTGACTGACCAGAAGAATGCAAGATTAATAAAATGGAGAATGGAAGAAACAAATGCTAATATGAAGTTTCTGCATTTTGAACGTAATATGCTATTATTAATCTTGATTTGTTTGCCATTTCAGGAACTCCCTATGTGGGTGTTGTTGGTGAAAACGCCTCCATGAATTGGACAATTTGGGACTTAAGTCACGATACCAATAGATACATTCTAAGTCCAGCAAACAATACAGTGATGGTTTTCTTTAGTGATGAACAAAATGCCATCATTGGAGACACTCGAGCTGCATTTACAGGTGTTCTCTTACAAGGAATCGTGTCCTTCACCTTGTCTAATATTGAACTGTCAGATGCTGGGAAGTATACATTTGTAAAGGAAGCTGCTGGTAATCGAGAAATTCTGGGTGGTCAAGTGCTTATTGTAGCAGGTATGTACTCTATATGATGGTTACTACCTAATCGCATTACATATATTATTCAACGAGAAAATCTGGGTGGACAAGTTCTTGTTGTAGTAGGTATGGGTTTGATTTAAACTACTTTAAAAAATTAAATATTTTCGTTCTTTCTGTCTGAAAGACAATAGTGCTGTGCGGGGGAGTGGTATATTCCCTCGTTCCTTGTAGGTTACTTTATTTGTTTATTCATTTATATCGTCTTGTGACATGCTTGTTACCCGAACCATGTCTTGTGCCATATTTTCCTTGCACTTATAAAACTTGGCTGCGTAAATATATTTAGAGAAAGAACATCTTTAGCATAGCAGGACACTGAATCTGTTTTCAATGCCTCTGACTTTAATTTAATAGCTTGTTCGTAACACTATCGCATATTGGAGCTTACTTGAATCACCCTCTTGAAGCATTGGACGTGGTTGCATTTCAAAGAGTTTACCAAAATGTCTCACTGTGATAGATATTTTCATAATTGGTTAACACTATTAGTGAAAGGAAATGTACTTCATTCCTTTAAAACTGGAAGCTATGTATTCACGTATCCATGATGCTTCAACTCCAGATAAAGTACACATTAGTGCAGAAACGTAGTTTACTGTGAACTACCTTCCACTGTTGAGTGACTTTGTCGCTAAATGTCACTAACAAGATTTTTCAGCCTCAATCTGTTGCATCATGAGCTTGAAAGATGGATGATTCTTCTGGAGGACTTTATTTTCAAAATTAAATTACTTTGGATGTTTATACTCCTGATACATTGTATCACTCAAATATATTAGAAATATTTTTAATAAATTCCTCCGTGCGCTCATGAAACGTTTTACTTTGATTAAATTCTCAACGGAGGCTTCAATTCAGTACTGCTGAGTCAGTGTGACCCTTTCGGTGCCTGAGAGACTTTTCATTTTCCTCATGGTGATTTTATCTCTTCAGACGGCAATCCGTTTGGTCCGAAGCTTTCAGGAGGTGACTGTAAACAATTCAGTTATTAGTTCCTAAATAACCAAATGTTTTAAATGAATCTCTCATTCAAACATCAAAGAATGTTAAGTAAACCATTCTCTGACTGATGCAAAATAATAAATAAAACCTAGAATGTGTGAGACATATAAGATTCTTGGTGATCCTGTTAATAGCCAGCACTTAAATCCATGTAATATGTTTGATATATACAACCTATTTATGACCCTGTATTAGGCACTGTCCAAGGTGGCTACCTAGTGAATTATTAACGAACTAGGCATGAGTTATGTGCATGTATCTTGAACAGTCTACAAAATAGATATTAAGTAAGTTAGTTTCACCTTTGCGAGCATTAACATATGCAAATTATTTCTGAGTTAACCCTAAAATGGAATGAGGTAATCATGACTTATTAGCTTTGATACTGGATCCTAAAATAGGTACTTATTGTTACCTCACAATGTCATGTCGTCTGAGTCGCTTAAGGTTTTTTCACACTTCACTTTTGATGATACATTAGTGTGAACATCTTGATGCAATTGCTATTGTTTAGCGCACGATGAGATATACATGGAGACACCATGAAATTAGAGAGCATAGTAAATATGTGAAATATAAACAAATGATGACGGAGACGTTCGCTTAGCATCTGACACCAGTACCCCAGGATGATAATTCTGCTGATCACACTCAACGAAGGCATAATAACATGAAGCAATCGCACTGCATATATCAATAATTATAGGACTGACTTTAAAAATTATCAAAATAAAAGTTATGATTTAGTTTTGTTAAGAAGTGTGTGCAGGTACTGCTGTTTCAATTCTGAACATGCGCACTGTAGAAGCTCGCATATTGAATAAGAACATTTAATTGAATAATAATGTAAGATCATGGAGAAATATTGGTATATATTTGCTTAAGTTTTACCCAGATGTTTATAATAGTGGTAACAATAGTAGTGATGTGATAAGCAAGGAATTAGTAAATATTACATTAATAGGCAGAGTCTAAAGCCACATAAACATGACCCTTCAGGCCTAGTTTCTTTGAGAGCTTTAGAAAACACCTTGCTGCTGAGGAATCATTCAATATTTTTGATTGAATGTTATGTGTATATTGTCGCAATGACATACATATGGCTTTCACAAGTTTTCTGGCGTAAACTAGAATTATGGTCCTTAAACGTTAACGTAGTAGCTTTCAGTGAGAATTTACTTGTAACCAGATCATTATTGCGTACTAAGGCGATAAAAAGAAAAGATTGACTCAAGGGAAGTAACAAAAAGGTGCTGCCTGATATGAACTTTTGTGGCAGTTTATTGTCTTCATTACAGAACAGAGACTTTTACTATCTAAACAGTTTTGCAAACATTGAAGTCTTCCCCATATTATCAAAATAGCTTTTAACATTTCAAAACAATTCAGTTGTGAAATACACCACTGAAATTTCTTTCAGAAATCGAGACACGAGACAATATTTATTTTCGGTCTTTGCTATGTATCTGTATGCATTATTGTAGATGTGTTACTTTAACTGATAGACCTTCATAATTTTCTGCACATACTAGTTTATAATGGCGGGAAGAAGGGGAGGTAGAATCATTTGTGCAACATTGAGTACACAATTGTATGCAAGGAGGCTGAGTGGCAAAGTAGCAAACTAAGGAGTAATACTAGAAAGAAACTAACTGAAAATAGAAATAACATTTTTCGTTAACTAAAGTGTATACAGACCGGCCAGAGCCTGTAATGTTACAGAAAGGTACCCAGAGTTGAAGACAGATACAGTTCTAATTTTTCACTCAATTCTCAAATACAACATGATAGGGACATATTTTATGTTAGACATGCTTCCTGCCCTTGTCTTACTACTTCCAAGTCGACGAGACCCATGGAAGGCGACATTATGTTCCATTTCCACCTATCTTTTTTATCATTCTCTGACATTAAAAGGCACAGGTGACTGTAATAAACACGTTCCACGTCCAGCATCTAGCTTAGTTCCATATAACTAGCTTGGCATTAGATCAATGTCCAGGAATAATAAAAACATTTTTTTCCTAAAGTGCTTTTGAAAACAAACGTTAATTTTAATTAGCTAATGAATACTAACATCTATTTTTAGGACATACAGCATACACGAAATTTATGTATGTGTGTGTGTGCGTGCGTGTGTGCCGGTGAGAGTACACTGCCATGAAAGTAAGGAAAAATTGTGACAGAATAAATTTCTTTTCTAGGAACAAGGGAACAAACACCTGTAATTTCCATGAACAAGATAATTAAAAAGCTAATGGAAAGGCCTCCTTATCAATCATATCTGCCAACGTATATATCTGAAACAGACACAGTTTCTGATTTCATTTGTAAATGTCTTACCTTTTTGTAAACTAAGTTAAAGCAATTTTATGTTAACGTGTTAGATAGTTCATCACTGATGATGATTTTTGGGGTCATTTTGTAAAACGCATATATATATATATATATATATATATATATATATATATATATATATGTATGTATGTATGTATGTATATTGTTACGTATATGTAATTAAATTACCTGTGTGTTAGTTTTACATTCTCTTTTACTTTATTTTCATTTCATTACATTTTGTTGTAAGGATACTATTTTTACTGGATTTGACATTTTTCCCAGTAAATTTAGTTCAGTTCTTTTAGTCTGATTAGAACGCAAAATGATTGCTACATTGTATTTTTAGCTGACCTAGTTCTTGACCTTGGTTCCGATTTTGTAAACACTAAGTGAAAATGATTGGTTATTACCAAGGTCATGTTCAGCCCACGTGTTAGCTCTGTTGTAAACAGTTTTATTTTTAAATTCATTTCCAGTGTGGGAATCAGATTCTTAGCTAGGCTATAGTAGCCTACGTGATAATTGACATATTTTTTACTGCGCTGTTCGGACAAAGTAAGTGATCATGTGACCCATCACGAGTGTCAAAATGACGTATCAGTTGGGCTTATTAACCCCTGTTATTATAGATTTAGTTCAGTTGTAAATAATACCTTGAGGCTGAAAGGTATTCCTGTTGTTGCCATTTGATTTGAGTTTTTTATTTAAAATAATTTATTCACCCTGGAAAATATCTTCTTCATCGAAATTCTTGGGCAAAGACATTTGCTAAAAATTATTCGGAATTCAAAAGCCGGAATTATATTCTTGGTGACTCAACAAGGAACTGTTGACACATCAACACAAACTGTTTATAGAGGACGTCATCGCCTTCCATATTGGAACTTCACTGAGA
>JAECUM010048459.1:0-19515 GCA_016617855.1 Megalonaias nervosa
TATATATATATATTGGTTACCTTTTTCTGACTTAAGAATAATATTAGTATGATATCTTGATCTTAGTCAAGAAAATATTGCGTTTACTGTGTTTTTTATTTTAATTTTAGTAACAGACCTTTGATTATAACTATGATATTATCTCATAAACATTTGGAACCTTCTAGAATGAAATATTTCGGTAAGCAATAAAATGTTAATTGTGACCTAGGTCAGGTAGAAGAGTATAAAATCCTGTTTACTGGACAAATATTTATTCCAGAAATAACATCTGAAGTAGAAATCAGTCTTATTGCTGTGTCCAGTATTTCATTTCGGCTGAAATTTGTTTATTCAAATTATTTATGCACTGGAAATATAGTGTTCACCTAAAATAATATTCTTGGAAATATACACTTGGATTTATAGTAAAATGTAAAGGTATAGTCTTGGATATTATTATTGTGTTTCAACAAAAGACTGTTGACACATCATTACTATTCAGGCCATCACAGCACATGAAGACTTCCACCTTTGGATTTATTTTGGAATACCACAACAATTTATTCAGAACTTAGTTCTTGTATAATTAATTCTAGGATTATTTGGGATTTAATTCACATTTCGGTATGTTCTTCATTTTTTTCATTTTCACTTTGCATTTTAGGAAAATAAATCATTTGTTGAATTTTACAATGCTTGGATTCTCTAGCTTGACTCTTCATTTATGCATTGCATGCATTAATAGGAACATGCATACATGCTGCGAAATGGAAAATGTCTAGTGACTATTCTGTTATTTTTAAGAGTATTAATTATTGCCACAAACACTGAATTTAGTTTAATAGAAAATATCCTACTAAGTTTGCGTAGGGGCTGATCCAGAAATATCGTTTAGGGCTGAGTGTAAAGAAGTGGACGAGGGGCTGTGGGATGGAAGCCCTGGTGGGTACCCAGGAGGTGAAGCTAGCAAGATTGTGGACTGTTTCGGGGACTAAGGGCAATTATCATCACATCATATGTTTAACAAATGTGCATTGATATTGTGTCTAACGGTAAGTTATCATTGCGCCTTTAGTCCACAGTTTTAAGGTGTGGGTTGATGTGCAGTCTAACGGGAATTTAACACTAGTCCATATGTTTAACATTAATGGGTTGATATAGTGCTATGTATATTCTATTTAGATTCTATGCTTGACCTTTGCCCGTAATTGAGGATTCAGTTTGTGTGCAACTGATGCTTGTTTTGATGTTTGTAAGTTATACAGAAGATGTTTACTGATATTTGATTAAAGGCCTCGTCTTAATTACAAACTTAGAATGTTCTGGAAAAGAACTTGTGACCCACATCCTCATCATTGTATTGTGTCATAGGTCCAGTGAAATCTGTATATAAGATTGTGGTAAACCAAAGTATTCATTCTTATCATAATCTCAGTATGCTGCATCATTTTCATTTATATTCAGATATGATTTAAAAGGAATTATTTATTTTAAACTTATTCATTGGAAGTAAAAAGTGCTCATTACGATTTGGACTAAGACACTATTTTGGGATTATTGTGAATTCATTCAAAGACGTTATGGATTATATCATTATGATACATCGTGACTGTTGGTACATCATCCTATCAAAGATTATTTGTGCATTAGGGTATTCAAGATTGTTGGAATTCATTCCAAACGCTCTATAATTTTGAGGTTGCGAAAGAACATTTATGATTATTGTGATTTAGTTCACAATATTGTAAGTTACTATCTAATTTTCACTTAATAACTTAGAGAAATAAATATTTTGTTATCTTTTCTAAACTTATTGGTTTCTCTTCTTTCTGTTACTTAGTTTAAGACTACAGAATCTTAACAATGTGGTCACAAAAATGTATTTGGATCTAACAGAAAAGGTGATATTAAACTACACCTACTATCCAATCCGCTGTTTATGTAGTGACGAACACCAAGTCTTGTGTTATCCATCACCCCACATTTACCATCCAACACCCCACCTTTACAGCCGAACACGTCGTTGTTGGTGACCAACACTAATTTATGAACATGTAATATCCATGAAATGCATATTAACCATCCCAAATACCTGATTTCCTACTGAACACGCAGTTTGGAGTGACCAATAATCAGTCGTGTACTGTCGATTACACCACATTTACCGCCCAACAGACCATTCTGAGTGACCACTACCCACTTATCTACTAACCAACGGACAGGAGTGCTCGCACATAGACCAGCATACATATACACTATAAGATATGGAGTGAAAGGAGAGTTGGAGTGCTTACACACATACACAAACATAGTTTTCTATAGACATTAAACAGGATATAGAGAACAAACAGATCTATACAAATAGACATTAGTTAACCTTTACAAGTTAGGGTGTTAAAACAGATCAGATTTTGACATCAGTCTTGAATGGGCCCATAATGGGTTTAGAATTTGTTATACTTTATTTGTTTTTGTCATCTTAGATTTAATTTAGTAAACAGATACGGATTGCTGCTTGATAAACATTGGCAATGTCAAGGGAAGCATGGGCTTATTCAGCAACTTTACGACAGAACAAATTCCTTTTACGCAAGTAGATATGCTCTGTGTGCGATGCAATTAGTTTCGCTGGTGTCAATCTTCACGCCAAAATATGACATAGCCTGACAACGTGGCAAATTTGCCTTTTGTCTCAGCAGCTCATAGGTAACAAAAACAAATTGTAAGAAAGGGCGCTGCAACGAGTAAAGTCAGTCAGTGTATTTAATCTAAGGTGACAAAATGTAAATTTATAACTGAAGAACCAGATCTGCCTCATAAAGCATTGGATATGCGAACAACTTTCTGCCAATTGATAGCCGTTTAGGGAGAGACTTAAATATAGAATAGTACAAACGAATTCAGTTCTACAAGTCATAAACCATTCTGGAGACTTAAATAGAGAATAGCACAGTCATAAAATAATTTTTGTCTCCGTACAGGTTTAATCTCAGTATCTGATCTGTTGCAACACACTTTCTGGATTGTTTTTACTAATCTATGCTCTTAACTTGTAACACATCTTTTGAATTATCCTATTCTTAAGTGAGTGTTTGTTCTGCTATACATTATGTTTAATTTTATATAAGGCTATGCTTGTGTACTCTAGATTCTTCTTTCACTCATGGGTGATAGTGCATAAGCCTGTTTATCCGTGAGTACTCCTATTCGTTGGTTAGTAGATATATGGGTGCTAGTCATAGTAAATGTGGCTAGTAAATGTGGGTGCTATAGAACAAATGTGGGGTGATGGATAGTACATGATTGGACGTTGGTCACTTCAAACGACGTGTTAGTAAATGTGGGTCGTTCGATAATAAAGCCAGAAGCCCATACATTTTAATCATTACCAAGGAATAATTGCAACCATTGTACTGTAGAAACAACTTAGTCTAAGAAACATGCCGATTATTTTGCGTTCATTTTAGTTGGGATCAGGATTGGTGCACCGACTTTGCCTCCCTCACCAAAATTTGCCACTGACTGCAAAGAAATCATAAACATGCTTTTGATGCTAACTCTTTCAAATTTAAAACTGAAGTTGTCCCAAGTTAAACGACTCATCAATGTCACTAAGTATGTTTACAAAATAAAATTTTCTTGTGGTCAAAACATATTTCCACTGATGATAACGACAAAGCCATTGTAAGGGAGGTGGAGCATATACATGTACATGTCCTCTTAAAAGCAGGCCACCTTCTAGGAATTTTCCTTACCTTCATACCAATACAAGCAGTACAAAATTAGAGAAACAAAATCAAGGGGCTGGATTTGCGAGCAGGAATTTAAGAACACATTAAACTGCATGGGCGGGATTTGCTATCCCGAAAAAGAACTTCCATAACGAACATCAATACTGTCATTTTCAAATAAATTTTCCTTGATATTCTTATCAATTTTTCTCTCTAGCAAGCCCTTCTGTCTCTATCCGGCTCCCTTGCGATATCCCTGCTGGTGGCTGATGTGGTATGTGCGGCAAATGACGAGGCCATTAAATCCAGGCTGCTAAGTTCCACGCTTTTTATGAACGGCGTCACAACACTCGCCATGGTGGTTATCGGTGTGAGGTAACACTTCTAACTGATTCTTTATAAATATATGCACTTTGTTCCATTCCTTTGGAAGTATGGAAATTGTTCTGTCTTGCTGTCTTCCTTTCTATGATATCAGTTCAATCCTATTTTATGGTGCATTTGGTCTAGTTGTTTGGAATACAGTGGCTTGGTTTGTTTTGGTTTGGTGAATAAAGTCACAGCAACATTAGTAGATTATGTAGTACCAAGGCAATTGCGGTAAAGTGCCTTGTCCTAAGATGCACCACGATAGCCGACCCTGGCTGATTCAGTGGTAGAATTCGAACCCGCACCCTTTATGTCACGAATGCTGCACCATTGATCCATCCTGGCTGATGCCAATATAAGTTGCGCTTTATGACATGCAGAAATATACTGAATCACTACAATTTATAATCTCTTTAATTTACTTCATGTAGATACATAGATAAACTGCAGAGAGAGATATAAAAAAATATAACATTTAAATTGAAAAGTATACTTGTATGTACAACTAAGCAACTCACTCGTGGTTCTTTGAAAATTGAAAGACGTGCTCCTCAATTCGTTGATGGCCAGGTTGATAAAACTATGCCAAAATGGACAGCAAAGTATTGCTCCAATTGCATCATGAATTCTTATAAATTGTTCGATACACCCTTGACAAACAGCTCTCTTAAGCTTGAAGGTAATCGAAGAAACCGGTAGACACCGCTTATGTTTGATGGGAGGGCTGCATATTCATATATGTTTGAATCATAAGTCAGATCCGGAAACACAGGGTTGAAAATCATAAGCTTTCGCAATCCAAAACTCCAACGTTCGAATAGTTATTCGATTCTGGGAATAATTCTACTCTGGCAGAGAGCTAACTACATTGTTTTGCCTGTGTCAGATTGCCCTTGTACCTAGGAGCCGCTGGAGATTATATCATCCCATTACTAGTTCTGGTGAATTTACAGAAAGACAGATGCACCCTCCAGGGAGAACCACAAAGTGAGTCCGATTCCTGTTTCTATTTTTCTTTCTTTCTCCCTTTCCCGTCGTTTTTGTTTATAAATTGTTTAATTTTTATGTTTTAATCGCATGAATGAGCAATTGACAAGCCGCAATGCCGTGCACTTGTAATCAATAGTAGCTTTCTATTTAACATTTATTTCTTTAACTCAGTGTTAACCATGGTGATCCGAAGACATAGAGGGACAGTAGCTGAATCCACCATAGACTGAGTTTGCTCTGTCTTATACAAATATTTTACAATTCGTCATTACTCTATCTTACGTGCCTAGCCTCGTACAAAAGTAACAAGAAAAGAGCGAAGCCAACAAGCTTTGTAAAATTTAACAAAATAATTTATTTCCCTAGAAAAACAAGGTAACAATAAGAGAAAGGACTTACAGTTTATGAATCAAATCCAAATTTAATCCAAGAATTTAAAAATATAAGTCCTATCAATAAAAAGTCCTAAGTGAATCACAGTTCGAGTCCCGATGAAATTCAAGATGGTAGGCGATTACGTCTTCGATAACCTTCAAAGTATTGCCGTGTCAACAGTTTATGTTTGAATCACAAAGAATAATATTCCAGTTTAGAATCTCTGAATAAATTTTCAATAAATGTCTTTGTCCAAGAATCAATTTAGGAGCACTTGTATTCCAGGGTAAATAAATTATAATTCAAAAAAAAAAAAAAAAAAAAACTCAAACTGGTCACAACAAAACATCTTTGAGCTTCAAAGGTTTAAAACACAACCGGCAAATTATTATGACAACATGAGTTATAAGACTATCAAAAACGCAAAACAGATTCCCGGATGGGGGTAAAAAATTCATCCCACTAGGAAAACCAAACGTTTGTAACAATAAACACGTTATTTATCACGTACTCCAGGTATGGCCTTGATTGCACTAAATGAATCTTGCTCTTAGATTGAATAAAAGAAAATGTTTTTAAAAAGTTGTTTACTAAAGCCTTACTGATTTCTGAATCAAGGTCAGCAATTAGATATAATGTTTCAACTACTGGTTGTTTATCAGATCAAACAGAACTGAATTCAATTTCTAAAAAATATCAAATCCAGTAGACAAAATTATCATTACAATAACATGTAATGGAATAAAATAAAAATACAAATTTAAAACTAACAAACAAGTAATTAAATTACATATACATCACATCTACTATTTGGTGCCAGAGCGTCATGAATGAAAATGATGAACGGAAAGTAAGACGTTTGCCAGAAAAGAGATAACCTATCTTTCTAGGGAGAAGACCCATTTAATGTGCAAAATATGATACACAGTCACTCTAAACATTCAACTTTCCTTGTAGACAGTATTGTTCTATTCCCATGTGAGTTTCTATCCATGCAATATCAACATGTTTAGCTGTAGGGCAATTACATAATTGATCTAGGACATAGATGGCAGACAATTTTCAAGATGGCAGTCATCTATTGAAATCATGCTGTAAGTCTGGTTGACTGGTTCCACTGCGGGGTTGCAAACTTGATTAAGTTTTATTACATCAATTACATTTGTATTTGAAGATACACTGTTCCCAAATCTCCAGGTTGCACGTTGTGTCATATACACGAAATGGAGATGTCGAAGATATCTATGTGCACGAAAACAGGCATAGCAGCAGAGAGGGTGGACCCTACAACTTTGTAGAGACCTTATTTTTGAAAATTAAGGGTTCCCTGAAAAAAAAGAAGTTTTTGTCTTAATACTTCTTTAATTGACCAGATTTTTTCACAATCTGGTCACGTGCGTATGTCATTCACCCTCTCTGCTGCTATAAATTAAACAGCCATATAGATATTATCAATAATGAGTATCGGAGAACCACACTCAGCTAAATTAGCTCTACTGCTGCTATGATTTTTATCCAAAAATTATATCAAGTGCGTTGCGATATCTTGACCTAGGATCATGTAAATTTATTGTTACAAAACCAAAGGGAGCGGTTTGTGCTTTTGAAAAGAAATTTTTAAATTTATTCATGTCCATGTCGCCTGAACACCAAGTATAATAAATATTCTGCAGCGTATGATTATCTACGCCATTAAATACAACTAAAATGTTACAATTATCTCTGATTACTTTTGGAATTTGTGTATATCTCTGTGTAACATAAATCACGTCTGTATTTTTATGTCTACCTCGTGAAAATATTCTAGCTGGATTTGATTGTTTGTCCAGCATAACATCATCATACACTATTAAATTATTAATAAATACATCCAGATCATTTACGGATGGCGCTTCATCAATATCAGTAATAAAGTCTATGACATTGTCTTCATGTAATGATTTTGCGTTTTCATTAAAATCTTTAAGTACTTCGTAACATCGCTGATCATCTACAGATGGCGCAACTAAATACAATTTATCCCACTTCAGCCATCGCATTATTAGATTAAGCAGTAATTGCGTCTTCCCACTTCCAGATGGGCCTATTATAATCATTCTGATAGAATTCGGAAGCGCTGGATGGTGTTTTACTGGTTCTTGTTTTCGTGTCGCAGAAAAGCCAATTATATCCATATAATAAATAATATGAGTCTATATTGTGTTCGATGCAGAGCACCTACTGATACTACTGAATTAACGACAGTAACAACAAAAAATAAAAGACGTGCACTTACAGGCAAGTGTGTGAAATGTGGTACCAAGAAATATAAATTTGTCTCCATGACTAAGTCAGGAACAAAGACAGGTGGGGGTGATATCGCTACTTCGTTAGGAAAATTACCAGGAACTCCATGGGCTAAATATCCCGGTGAGAAACATTTACCCGGATATAATTATTGTGGTCCCGGAACTCGTCTTGATATCCGACTTGATGATCAAGATCAACCAAGACCCGGAGAGTATCCAGTAAATAAGATTGATCAAGCATGTCACGTTCATGATGTCGCGTATAAAAGTAAAGATTTGCAACACCGACATCTCGCGGATGTAAAATTGATTCACGCGTTAAATTCTATACCTAATAAATCTCTCAGAGAAAAATTAGCTAGTTTTATAGTAAAAACTGCTATGAAAGGTAAACTGGTGTTAGGAGCTGGCAATTAATTATATAATTATCATAATGGAATCTGTTTATTATTCCCCGAGAGGATTCTGGAGAGGTAAGGCAGCGATTAGTAAACTCGCCGAAGCAGCAAAAGTTTCACGTGATGTCGCTGCATCATGGTTAGCACGACAGGCAATATGGCAAATCTTCCTAAGTCCACCTAAAAAAATTCATTACGCGTATTTTGATGTTAGTGTCCCTAATGAAGTTCATCAAGCGGATATACTGTTTTTACCACACGATACCATTAAAACACGTGGACGAAAATCACGCACATACAAATACGCATTGACTGTCGTTGACGTTGCTAGTAGATATAAAGAAGCGGAGCCGTTATCAACGAAAACAGCATCCGAAGTTGCATCTGCGTTCGAACGAATTTATCATCGAGGTGGTCTACGATGGCCAAAACTACTACAGGTTGATCCCGGTAAAGAATTTCTTGGAGTAGTATCATCGTTGATGAACAAGCACAACGTTAAAATCAGACGAGGACATACTGAAATTCATCGTGATCAGGCAATCGTTGAACGATTTAATAGAACACTTGCCGAGCGGTTATTCGGATATCAATACGCAAAGGAAATATCTACTGACTTCAAAGATAGATCTCGTGAATGGGTTGCAAGATTACCGAGTGTGATAGCTGCGCTGAATAATGAAATTACTCGTGCAACTTCCATGAAACCTTCTAATGCGATCAAAAAAAAATATATACCTAATGGCTACGGACAACGACATGAATCTTTCTCTCAACCAGTATTAGGTAATGTTACAGTTAGATATTTATATGAACCTGGCGAACTTGAAGGCGGTAAAAAAGAGCAACCGATCCTATCTGGAGCGTGACTACACATAAAATTTCTAGCGTGGTTAGATCCACTGGTAGACCTCCAATATACAGACTAGATTCTACTGCCCCTCAACGTGGATTTGTACGTGAACAATTACAAGTAATTCCTGAGGATACGCAATTACCACCAAGCTCAATTTTGTAAATGTCCAGAGCCTCGACGTCGATTACACTCAAGACAAGTCAGCATTACATTTTCACGTGTGTGACCGAGATCACTATTAATTCTGTCTACGGTAAATTGTCTTGGATTCGAATACTGCCATGACATATTACAGTTGCAACTTGTGCATTGATTATTTTGTAATTGTTTTAGTTTTATAATAAATTCAATATCAATATCAAAATCACGATTATTTTTTTTGTCACACTGCTTATAACCAGATAGTTGTTTTCTTATTACGTCATTATTAACAGTTTGATCATTATTTTCTATAAAATTCATAATAACCCTATGTAGTTGAGATATTCTCCTGACTCGAGATACGGCGAGATATACTAAATTTGACCACTCGATCCTATCATCTACAATCCAAATTTTAGTATCAGTTATAGTTAATCCCTGTGATGAGTGAATAGTTATAGCGTATCCTAACACCCACGGCGATTTATTCATACTCAGCGCATTCTCAACGACATTAATATCAACTAAAACAATGTCATTCAGTACAAGATTCTGTACCCTTGGTGGAACCAAGGCACCTGGTATTTCAACTTCAATATTCTGTCGTCGAGTATCTGCTGGGCGATAGCACAAAGGTACAGGTAGATCTGAAAACTTTTCTTTATGTAACAAAAATAATTTATCCTGTAGTTCATCACGAACTATCTTTCTACTCGCGACTATTAAATCAG
The DNA here is from genome assembly GCA_016617855.1 of Megalonaias nervosa. Taxonomy (NCBI): domain Eukaryota; kingdom Metazoa; phylum Mollusca; class Bivalvia; order Unionida; family Unionidae; genus Megalonaias; species Megalonaias nervosa. The sequence continues at coordinate 9,862 of JAECUM010048459.1, forward strand.
CGGGATTCCATGAAGTCCAAAATTCATTCATAGAAGTCTCTGGAATTACTCCTCGCATTATCTCACATTGTACTCTGTCTGGTTGAAGTCTGATTAATTTTTTAAATTCCTTCAGTGGTTCATCGATAGCTCTATGGTCATCATTTATTTCTTCATAATAATTTACGTTATTCTTTAGCCATTCATGTGGAGACTCTCCAACAAAAGGTGGTGGTTGACCATGATCGCCGCACATTATTACAGCAGTATTCTTCAATAACAACCAATCAAGAAATGTTTTTAGTGTTTCTAACGACACCGTGCATATCTCGTCCCATATAATATATTTAGGTACATATTTTTCACCCATCCGCGATGGAGTAAATAAGTCTCCGCACCATCTAAAGAAACTGTGATATGTACACGATTTTACTCCTCGTTGTTTTATTTCTCTAGCAAGTTTGTGCGTCGGTGTCAAAACAATTATATCTAAACTATTATTTATAAATAAATTAATCGCACGAGTTGTTTTACCTGACCCTCCACACCCATTAAGATAAACAGTCTTATGTCTAGATACAGGATCATACACAGATGGTGCAGATGACTTTAATATTTGATTATTATTTTTGTAATATGTCTCCACAATTTCAACATCGCAGATTCAGAATAACTAAATATATTTTCTTGTTTTATTCTCCACGTCCCCCATTCACCATTACCGAGTTTTAATAAATCTTTATATTTTTTATGTACATAAAATGAATCCGTAGCGACTCTGACGGCGTGATGAGGAAATTTATTTATCATCGATAGTAGGTTTATCGAAACATAAGCTAACATCGAAGATCTTAAATGAGTAAACTGCGGTGACTCGCCATCAAGGTAGCTCACAATGGTACCTAGTTTCGTTCCATCTGATAAATAAGCATTACATCTGTTTATAAACGTATTTTTTCTCAGTTGTATCAGCGATTATAAAATCTAGTTCAGCGTCGTCCATAATCAATCTTGTACACGCTCGTTTATAATCGTATGAACCACCTTGAGTAAATTTACCGATTATCTTTCTACCGAGATCTTTTGCAAATTTCTCATCGTATTCGTTTCTGCATTTATTTATTTTAATAATATGATCTTCATCAATATCAGGGAATTCTTTTCTGGTATCATCGATATTAAATCTGTTCGGTTCTGGTAACCAAACTTGCTTCTGTGAACTATACGATATAATCGCTTCAGTTACTCTCAACGATATTAAAAATCCAGCATCAAGCATATACCGCAATAGTACTATCGGAACCCAACATCGCTCTGAAAAATGTCTTCCAAACCAAGCATAAGTAATCGGATGGAGATTTTCTGCAAATTCGAATAATTCTACATGAGCAAATCCGGTTAAGTCAACATCTGGTCCTTCCATGGGAAGGGGTCCGTTTATCGCAACCCTGGTCATGTCATGTGTAGGATGTCCGAATCTCTTAAAGTACTTAGAACATACTCCATATCCAAGAAAACTACCAGGATAACACGCTACCATATCAACTGAGATAACATCACTATGGTTGTATTTGGTGTTCCATAACCCACCGTGACCATATTCTATACAGCTTTTCTTGATATCTTCAAGGAATTCCGATCGTGTCGTTTTCCATGAATTTTTCTCCTGAGCGAAATGGGCAGCAACCGATGGTACGGTAAAGCAGTTATTCAGTAATTGTATAACTATGACATCATCAGAGGTATATTTCAATGCAAGATGTTCCATTTCTTCATGGAGAGATTCTGTACGATAAATATCACCGTTAGGCCGTACAAACTGATCGTAATGATTATATTCCGAACTCTGAAATAATCAAACAGACACAGGGTCGCTTTTGCTGATATTTTTAATAAAATCAAATATATCACCGTTATAAAACTTAACTTTTCTATCTCGTGGAAATATCGTTACAGCATTAGTCCATGCATGTGCATTATGATCAACGATTGTTATAGGGTTTCCATTTTTTATATATTTTGGTTCGTATAATATCTCTCCGGTTAGTGTTTTTACTGTTATTGGAAATCTTAATAACTTTTCTAGTTCAGCAACATCCTTAATAGATGCACCAGCATCTTTAACGGACTCTGCCCATTTGTTTATTTTTTTATGTCTTAAATCAGTTAAACCATTACCACGTATCGCATTTGTAAAATGTTCTGTAACTCGTTCAGCTACGCAGTTTATTCTTGATATTTTCATCGGTTTCAGATCTGTAACATTAGGTTTATCATTCAGCGGAAATATTCCATATACAACTGCAGTTGCTGGATAACTCTGTATATAATAGGGTTTATCAATGCCAGTAAGTATTCCGGGCTTAGATTTATTACTTAAAAGAACAATATTACCCCGGGCTGCACACGGACTGGATCACGCTTATCACGAATAATCCAAATATCTTCTTCTGTATTTACAATAAATTTTATTAAAATAAAATATTTTTGATTATCAAGGTGATTAATAATTACTTTTCCTCGTTTGTCGTTCATCATATTAGTAACATTTCCAACTCTGAATGTTGACCATGCATGAACTGCACCATCGTCACGAAATTCCTTTTTTGCTTCACGAATACGTTCGATTACCATTAATGCCAGATCCTGCATCGAAATACTAAGTTTATATTCTGATAGTCTGTCAAGGTCAAATCTAGCAGGGGAAGGTTCAATAACGGATAATTCCTCCATATTATAATTAGGGCAAGTATATATTTAATTGAACATTAATCTTTTGTATATGATTGAAACACAAAACAAATGTGCTTGGCTCAAAATTGGATATACTTCTACTTGTAATAAATCGTGTGTGAACAAATACTGCGGAAATCATGCACAGAGTATCAAAAATGGAAGTACAGGACCAATACCGTGTGTGAAATGCGGTGTTGGAGTAAGAGGAAAAACTCAATTGTGCCTAAAATGTGGCGGAAAAAATATAGAGAACTAAAACGATATTATGACAAAAAAAATAACACATTATCAGGTAAATCTCCTATAAAGACAGAAGAAGATTATCTGGTTAGATTTCAAAATAATGATTTAGACAAATAATATTATATACATAATGGAGCAAAATGAGTTTGTGTCACATCCAGTATACACAAATTATGAAGCATCTCGAGAAGGTGTAATCAGACACTGCAGATTGAAAAAACCAGTCGGTAGTATTTGTAATACTGGTTATCTTAGATTTACTGTTAATGGCAAGAAAAATTATTTATCAAGAAGATTTATATTCGAATGTTTTTTTGGAATAATCAAAGATGGATATGTGGTTGACCACATCAACGGCAATAAGCTTGATAACTCACTTGGAAATCTACGAATTACTACACAGAGTCAAAATTGTAAATCCGGAAACACTGGCGGCGCACGATTTGCAAGATCTGTTAAATCTGTAAATGCAGATGGTGAAGAAATTGTGTTCAAGTCAATTAATTCTGCTGCCAAATATTTTGACATAATACCACCTTCAATAAATCGCGTTGCAGATAATATTGCTAGATCTGCCTTTTCAAAAATATATAATCAGCGGATAGTATTTGAATATGTCTAACTCTCTATTCTTACAAAAACAAATAGTTCGACTCTGTTAATTTTCCCAAGGGTTTTGTTTAGCCATAATTACAGTCACTGACTCTGTCAGGGGTTCACCTTCATCGCTCTCAACATTGACAGAATCAGATAGCATAATCTTTCTTAATTGCATTACACGATTATCCACAATCTTTTTTCTTTCGTACTCGTGAGACAGTTCGGATTTAATATTTTCGATAGAACGTGCAAGAGATGCAAATAGCTTTATCTGATTGTCGTTTACCATGGCTAGTGATTCAAGCATAGCTTGATAAATTTATTTTATGAATCTGTAATTTGAAGATAGTGTATATTTATTATCAAATTTTCTCTGTTGCAGTAATGCAAAATCGCACATAATTTTCTGAGGGTCGAGATTATCAGATATTTTTATTCCGTTATGTTTTAATTTTTTAATAGCAGAAATAATATCATTAATGTTTTCTTGGTTCATTATATATATATATATATAAAATAATATCAGTATCTGAATAATTATTTTAAAAAATGTAGTCCCCATAACCCCATGTGAACCTCTAGGTTGCCATATGACATCCTAGCAGGATCAGAAGGTCAGGGGACTGTTTTGAGGATGATTGTATGATTATATGGTTATGATTTTAATTCTAAGGACAGCACAAACCCCATGTGAACCCCTAGGTTGTCATATGACATCCTAGCAGGATCAGAGGTTACATATAAACTTATCTCTAATGATTGTATGGTTATGAATATATACAAATGGTTTATGATTTTGGACTGCACAAACATAAACTTATCCTAATGATTGTATGGTTATGAATATATACAAATGGTGATGACGGGGGAATCTTGTCTACGTCCAACAGATTTTGTACACTCTCCCCCATACAAAACCCCGGGAGTGTAAAACGTACACCCCTCAAGGGTGTATGATAGGAGAGTGTATTTTGTCTGTTGTGGATATCGAGGAAATTCTCCAGGTTCCCCCAATTAGATAAGCATCAGTCGCAAATGCAAGATAATATCTTTAGCATTTTTGGAGACTCGAACACGCGAGAGTCTGTAGAGCTTCGATCTACGTCAAACCGTCTTACCATTTCGGCTATCGTTCTCTTATCAATAATATAGTTAAATTTAAGTATATATATAATATTTGTGCTGTCTCACAGAACTTGTATTACTAATAGAATGTGGAATTGTACTTCAGTTTTTCAAAATTCATAAAATAATTTTGCACGCATAAAGTTATAGTTCGTTAAGGTAACAGACAGACGGACTAATATACGCTATACACGTACATACAACTGGGTTTGTATAAGTAACGTAGTAAGGGAAATAATCGTTCAATTTACTGCAGAGAGATAGCCGAGTTATCTCGCTTTATTATATATACAATTGCTTTAATCATAGAAAATTGATTATGTATTTACTCATCAGATTATATCCCCCTGATTAAATAATCAGACGTTCTATGAGCGTACATATAGGTTTATATTAAGAGATTCGTTCCTCGTGTCCAAAATGTTTCCTGCCTGGTCAGTGAGTTTGAAATTTATTCTTGTCAGAAATGGATTATGAACTCGCAGGTAAACGGGATTAATTGGTTCTGATACAATTAACCAGCCTGGTGGAACAATCGGGCTAAAACTGAATAATATGTACCCTTGCTCCGCAGTGCCACTGCGGTGGCTAGATTTAGAAAGATCTACCTGATAGCTACCTTCAATAACATCACATACCAGATTGACTGCAATTGTTGTTGTTATGTTTACAATGCCCGGTGATATATGTCTACCGGCACCAAAGGGGTTGTTATTGTGTTTTAGTATAGCCGGTGGTGGGGCTATTTTTCTCCACGATTCAATTATTCCCGGATAATATTCTTCAATAAGATCGTTTAATGATTTCTTCATTTCAGCGTTATTTAAATCTGGTATAACAAATGTTTGTAAATCTTTTTCTGTTATTTTATAATGATCAAGAAATATTTGTTTAGTATTTGGTCTTGTGTAATCAATTCTACTAAGATCAGTCGCAACGTTTATAATACTTCGATTGGCGATGTATAAATCGAATAAGATCCTATTTAAATGTTTTATTGACTCGATTATTTGATTTTTTACACTTTCATTATAATGTTGTGATAATGAAATAAGTAAATTTCTTAAATCATTAAACGTTTTATCGTATTCAGGCTTAAGATCATCAAAAAATTCTTTAATAAATCCTACATCAACAATATTTCGTTGCCCCCCTTCTGGTGTAACGATAGCATTAAATGCTGATCTAGTCATCTTGGGAATTCTTTTACCGTCAAAATCGGTAAAATTATTTATATCGTCGTTTGGATCAGATTTAAATAATATATATCTCCATGGATAATTTTCTCGATATTCTGGATTTTTAATGAATTTTTCTTCACTCGTTTTAAATTCTTCTAGTTTTGGTTCTGAAACTCCAATATAAACAGGTACGACTTCAGGCCATCCTAAAACGGATCTGATCGAACTTTGATAAATATCTACGAGATAATCAGGAGAATTTATTTCAATCGCCGCAGATAGTGTTGGTTCATAAACAGTAATCGCTATTTTAGATTCTTTCCCCGTGATAGATTTAATTCTGCGTTGGAACTCATCATTAATCTGTTCCATTTGATAACTGCCCGTTGAAATTCCAACAACCTGCCAGTCAGGTGTTCCATCTGGTTTATTTTTATTCGCGAATACCAGTGAATTATTTGCTGGTTGTCCACCAAACGGTTTTGATCTAATATTAGGCCAACTATAATAAACTCGTAATTGCGCTAATGCTATTTCCTTTGCTGGAATTGCAGTCGGAAAATTAACGCTAAATTCAGGATTGGTTGAACTTAATGATATCATAGTAGTTTTGACGGCGTTGTATTAGCTACGATCTGCTGAAGTAATTCTAACGATGACATTATTATTATCGTTATTATTTAATTCTCCATCTTTCCGTTATTATCACTAGAGAACGCATCGCGTTCCACTATGAACGCTTCATCGTAGGTTTTCATTATCGTTACGAACTCTTCATCGGATATTTTACCATCACCGAGATACGCTGAAATATACGAGCATAATTTAGTGTATGCGGCTGTTGCTGTGTGTAATTTCATTATATACTCGTTTAGTTTATTATTCGTACACGTAGATATTTTCTTAGCGATAATACTGAAAATACCTGCGCATGTTGTTGCCGTTGAGACTATAATCGTTACAACTGCAGGCGCTGTCATCGTTATCGTTGATAATAATAATCCACTTCCAGCAATAACAGCAGAAACCGAGTATACCATTATATCAATAACAACCATACGACGACGATATTTTTTTACCTTTATCGTGTAATCGTCGATGATATTTTTTAGTTTAGTTTGACACTCACATACTTGAGCGTATCTGTGACGTTGAACGTCGATAAATGACTCTTGATTCATTATACTTATTTAAGTAACTAATTCGGGAGTTGCGGCTATGAACTCAATACACCACCAATAAGTCGCTGCGGTTAACTTTTTATCATTCGCTATTAGCATAAACGTTTCTTCAGTATCTTTATTTAACACTATAGACACAATTCCAGAAAAATCATCGGTTGAATGACGCCATGGAAATGTGGTAAATATGCTGAATTTTGCACTACTAAATACAGATAATCTGTATACACCAGTAACCTCTGCAGTGTGTTTAAAAGTGTTATTTTCCTGCGACCATGTTGCCTTTCCTGATGCGACTGTGTACACGATATTAATGATCTGCTTGTGAGGAGTTTTAACGAGATTAGTTTTTTGAATAATATTAGGAATACCACTAATGATATCGTTGAGTCTTGCGTTAATGTCAGCGAGATTAATAATAACATTTGGTGGAGTTCCAAAAAGTCATTAATAGATCTGTGTACATTTCTACGAAAATTTAGAAATGTTTGTACGTGATTAAAATATTCAGTTCTAAATGAAGCAATTCCATCATTGATTGTCGTTAATGAAGTCGTTATTGGAATTTCCCTATCGTCGACGTATTTCTTCGTTGCAGCGTCGAAATCTGTTTCTGGTGTTCTGAGATTATTAATGCCATTATTATTCATGTCGAGAAATGCGCGCATTATACCACCGCGCACTGACACGTATTTGGATTCTTGATCATCGACGTATTTTTTTGTTGCTGCGTCTGTATCTGTGATTGGATCTCCAAGATACGTAATTTTTCTTCCTGACATAATAACATCACCGGTAAATACATCACCAGTTTTCTTAACGTAGTCGTTAACCGACTTACCGGAATCCTGTATTTTACCATGATCGGTGAAAGTAACGACATTATTAACAACCGCGTTGGGAATTCGTACAAGAACATCTAGTAGTTGTATATTACTCGTTTTTAATCGTCCTTGTTTGTCCTGAAAAACGACGACTTCATTTTGATCCACACTCGTGATATTTAATAAATCATCGATTTCATTTCTGAGCTGATCAAGAGTTGCATATTTAGATAAATCGAACTTCTGAGTTCTACCTGAGGATCTTCCGTAAATATCTACCATTATATTTACTGATATCAGTTTAAGTACTATGACGTAACGTAGTGAACGCGTGTACGACTTTATGAGGCGGTGCTGTTGATTTTGATACAGCATCAAGCATAGCGAGGGTTTCACGACCACATATTGGAGGATCAGTTATTTTTTGTGTCGGTAGCGTTGAATACCAGATTGGAGTAGTATTATTGCTAACGTAATGAAGAAATTCTTTCGGTGGTGCTAATCCATACGAATCGAAATAAATAATTCCACGTGGATCAATTGCATATCCAACCCAATGCGTGCCTGGGCCAGAATTTTTATCGAGATTAATAATACCGGTTTCATGTTGCATTGCAACGGTAGGTAATTGATCGCGCATAAAAACACCTCTGAAATTTTTTATTTTTAATTGCTTAGCAGCATTAAGTAAATCAAAATTGGACATAGGTGTTATTAGTAAACTGTCCCTGGTAATCTTAGGCCTTTTCCGTACCAGTGTGGAGTTCCTGGTAATCTTAGACCCTTTCCTTTTTTTTTTGATTCCTTTTCCGGTTGCTTTCTTTAACGCCATTCCAGCAGCTGTTCCAACAGCACCTAGCGCAGCTGCTTTTGCAACAGCTGGTGCTGCAGCTGCTATTAATGCTGGTATTGCTGCGAGAAGTGGAAATATACCACCCGTTTTAGCAATATCTTTGATGGCGCCCGCAGAAAGATTAAGTTTGACGCCTTTGTTTGATTTTTTAGCGTCGTTGAAGTTTTTAAACTGACGCTCGGTCAACGATAATTTATTTGCACCGGTCATTTGTTCTCGCTTTAGCGATATTTTTATTCCACAGTTATTTTTTGATGCTGATTGTAGCTTTTTAATCTGACCAGGAGTCAGACTCACACTAACGTGATGATATGACATTATTATTATTATGAACGATCTAATTACATGTTTATTTACATATTTTCTACTGGAGCATCAATAACTCATTCGTCCACCAACACCTTCGAGTAACATCGATTTATCGCTGAGTATAACAGCAATTGCTCTGTAATTAGCAATAGCTCCTATTGTCACACGAGCTCGAAGATGAATATCTACAACAGATTGTCTGGTTAAATCTAAATGTTCTAGAGAAAAGTAATAAATTGGATACAGCGATGTAAAATCTAGCTGCGATATTTGTAAACCAGTATCAATGTTTTGATCACGACCCATGAACGACATAAGACGATGATATGCACGTGCTACATGATTTTGATCGAAATTCAGTAATATATCCTCGGATGGTTCTTGGTGTCCATTTATCCTTAATGAAACCTCAGAAACACCAAGATTGTCAAATGTCATGTGACTATAATTTTGATTGTTTATTCGTGTAATATCTTGGAACGCAATAAATATATGTCTTGGTGCAGAAACACCTTGCTGTGATGCTATTTGCCACGTAAATAAACCATTAATTGCGCTTTGAACAGCATCTGTGGTCATAGTCAACCATGACAACGTTGATTTACCGCTTTGACTCATAAAAG
>JAECUM010048460.1:0-23347 GCA_016617855.1 Megalonaias nervosa
ATCCAAAATGTGTTCCTAAGAATGAAAACACAAGTCATATCACTAAATAGTTCTATTATAATCCAGGTTCGAATCTCGACGACGTGCAAATTTGGAAGCCGATGACGTCAGATGTGGTCGAATGTACGAATATCAACAATTCCTCAATTGGATCACAGTTTTTGTTTCCGAATAATTCTAGAATAAATTTCCATGAATATCTTTCAGACTTTTTTATGAGAAAGTCAAATTGTTGAGTTTCCAGGAGAATAAATTATTAAATCCAAAAAATCAGATGAAAAAGAAACAATCTAGAAACAAATAAAAATAACACCTTGTTCCTTCAAGATGTTAAAACGACTCTTCCAGAAGAATATTAAGAATGCGTATTTAAACTAGAAAAAACATCATTTCAAGTCTCGCGAGATGGGGCATGTGGTATCTTACTACAAGAAAATTATCACGTACGCCAGTGTAGCCCCACTTAAGAACCAATCACAAAAAAACGTTGTTACACATTGTGATCACGCAAGGAAAGTATGGCCCTGATACAGAACAATCATTTTAACTGATTGTTTACGTTCTTGCCAGCCCAAGACGAACTATGTTAACTAAAAATAATTCTCATAGAACACTTTTACGAAAAAGAAAATATTTAATTACTGGAAAAGAATTTTGAATCCCTTCAATAATCATTACAATAAAATGTAATGAAACAAAAATAAAATAAAAAGAATTTTAAAACTAACACACAAGCAATTTAATAACATACACGAAACAATTGAAACCGATTTGTTGACATCATGCATTTGTCAGTATAAAGTATAAAGTTATGTCTCTTCACATCTACTTAATTACAAGTGAAATGCACTTTTGAGACCTTCTTGTTGACGCTTTTTCATTTATGAAACATCTTGTATGTTCCTATCTCTTCCCGCCAATTTCTGTCAATCATTCATTTGTCAGTAGAAAGGAACATTTTATTTCTCTTCACAACTATTTATTGACAGGAGAAATGAAAATTTGAGAAGGTCTTGTTGACGCTTCTGACCTTATTAAACACCTTGTATCATACATGTCTCTTCACGCCATTTTGTGGCAATCATGCATTTGTCAGTAGATAGGAACCCTTTAGTTCTCTTCACAACTACTTAATATCACATAAACGTCCACTTTTGAGAACTTGGCTGTCAATTCTGCGTTTGTGAAAGTCATTGGACAGTTCAAGTCCCATGAACACATGCTGTAACAATTATCCATTTCTCAGTAGATAGGAAGAATTTGTTTCTCTTCACAACTAATTAAAATCAGAAAATGGTGCACTTTTGAGAAGGTTTGCTTGACACTTATGCCTTTATGAAACTCATTGGACTGTTCAAGTCCCATGAGAACAATTTGTCGGAATCATGTATTTGTCTGTATATTGGAACCCTTTATTTCTCTTCACATCTTCGCAATGACAGTTGCACATGCATATTTGAAAAGTATTCCTGACACTTGTGCATTTATGAAACTCATTCAATGCCTCGTGCCTCTTGACGCCAATATCTGCCAATCGTGCATTTGCCACTAGCGAGAAGGCCTTTATATCTCTTCACAACTAATTAATGCCAGTTTAGCATGAACGTGTGAAGACGTTTAGATGACTTATATTTTTAGGAAACCCATTGGCTGGTTTGATTCTCTTGAAGCCAATTTCTGACAATAATACATTTGACAGTTTAAAGGAACCATGTATTTCCCTTCGACAGCTACTTAATCACAGTGAAAAATGTACTTTTAAGAACTTCTTATTGACGCATTTCCATTTATGAAACACTCTATATGGTTCATATCTCGTGACGGAATTTTCTGGCAGCCGTTCGTTTATCATTAGATTGGACCTCTTTATTTCTCTTCACAGCTACTTAATGATATATAAACATCCATTTTTCAGATCGTTCTCGAGTAACTGATGACTTTATAAACCCACTGAATAGACCGTGTCTCTTGAAACCAATTTCTTGCGATCATGCAGTTGTTAGTTTAAAGTATAATATTATAGCCCTTCATATCATCTTAAGGACATGTGAAATGCATCTGTCAGACCTTCTTGTTGACGCTATTTCATTTATCGAACATCGTGTATGTTCCTGACTCATGACGCCATTTTCTGTCAATCATGCATTCGTCAGTAGAAAGAAACATTTTATTTCTCTTCACAACTATTTATTGACAGGTGAAAGGAAAATTTGAGGAGGTTTTATTGACGTTTATGAATTTGTTAAACACCTTGTATCATTCGTGTGTATTCATGCGATTTTGTGGCATTGATGCACTTGTGAGTAGATAGGAACCCTTTATATCTCAATATATATCTTAATATCACATAGACGTCAACTTTTGTGAACTTTGGCGGTCATTTATGCATTTGTAAAAGTCATTGAAAAGTTCAAATCCCCTGAAAACAGGATGTGGCAATCATGAATTTATCAGTTGATAGCTAGAATTTATTTCTCTTCACAACTAATTAATATCAGAAAATGTTGCACATTTGAGCAGGTTTTGTTGACAATTATGCCTTTATGAAACTCATTGGACTGTTCAAGTCCCTTGACAACAATTTGTGGCAATCAAGTAGTTGGCAGTATACATGAACCCTTTATTTCTCATCACATCTTCGCAATGACAGTTAGACATGCATATTTGACAAGTTTTCCTGACACTTGTGCATTTATGCAACTCATTCGATGCCTCGCGTCTCTTGACGCCAAGATATGACAGCCGTGCATTTGCCAATAACTGGTAACCCTTTTTAACTCTTCAACACTAATTAATGACAGTTAAGCATGAACGTATTAAGACGTTTTGATGACTCTTATGCTTTTATGAAACTCATTCGATTGTTTGATTCTCTTGAAGTCAATTTCTGACAATCATACATTTGAGAGTTTAAAGGAACCATTTATTTCCCATCGCAGTTACTTAATGACAATGAACATGTACATTTGAGAACATCTTGTTGACTTATTTGCCTTTATGAAAGATTCTATACGGTTCGTGTCTCGTGACGCAAATTTCTGGCAGGCGTGCATTTGTTAGTATATCGAACACCTTTATTTCTCTTCACAGCTACTTGATGACATATAAACATCCATTTTTCAGAACGTTTTCTAGAAACTGATGACTTTATCAAACCCATTGAATAGACCGTGTCTCTTGAAACCAATTTCTTGCCATCATGCATTTGTCAGTATAAAGTAAAATGATATGTCTCTACACATCTACTTAATGACATGTAAAATCCACCTTTGAGACCTTCCTGTTGAACGCTATTTCATTTATGAAACATCTAGTATGTTCCTGTCTCATGACGCCAATTTATGTCAATGATGCATTTTTCAGTAGAAATGAACATTTTATTTCCCTTCACAACTATTTATTGACAGGTCAAAGGAGTATTTGAGAAGGTTTTGTTGACACTTATTAATTGATTAAACACCTTGTATCATTCGTGTCTCTTCACGGCATTTTTTGGCAATAATGCATTTGTCAGTAGATAGTAACCCTTTATTTCTCCTCCAACTACTTAATATTACATAAACGTCCACTTTTGAGAACTTGGCTGTCATTTATGCATTTGTGAAAGTCATTGGACTGTTCAAGTCCCATGAACACATGCTGTAACAATTATTCATTTCTCAGTAGATAGGAAGAATTTATTTCTCTTCACAACTAATTAAAATCAGAAAACGTTGCACTTTGGAGAAGGTTTTCTTGACACTTATGCCTTTATGAAACTAATTGGACTGTTCAAGGCCCATGAGAACAATTTGTCGGAATCATATATTTGTCCTTATATTGGAACCCTTTATTTCTCTTCACATCTTCGCAATGACAGTTGCACATGCATATTTGAAAAGTATTTCTGACACTTGTGCATTTATGAAACGCAGTCAATGCCTCTTGCCTCTTGACGCCAATATCTGCCAATCGTGCATTTGTCACTAGCGAGGAGGCCTTTATATCTCTTCACAACTAATTAATGAGAGCCAAGTATGAACGTTTGAAGACGTTTTGATGACTTATGCTTTTAGGAAACTCATTGGCTGGTTTAATTCTCTTGAAGGGAATTTCTGTCAAGAATACATGTGACAGTTTAAAGGAACCATTTATTTCCTTTCGCAGCTACTTAATGACACTGAAAAATGTACTTTTGAGAACTTCTTATTGACGCATTTGCATTTATGAAACACTCTATATGGTTCATATCTCGTGACGGAATTTTCTGGCAGCCGTTCGTTTGTCAGTAGATTGGACCCCTTTATTTCTCTTCACAGCTACTTAATGACATATAAACATCCATCTTTCAGATCGTTCTCGAGTAACTGATGACTTTATAAAACCCACTGAATAGACCGTGTCTCTTGAAACCAATATCTTGCCATCATGCAGTTGTCAGTATAAAGTATAATGTTATAGCCCTTCACATCAACTTAAGGACATGTGAAATGCATCTTTCAGACCTTCTTGTTGACGCTATTTCATTTATGGAACATCTTATATGTTCCTGTCTGATGACGCCAATTTCTGTCAATCATGCATTTGTCAGTAGAAAGAAACATTTTATTTCTCTTCCCAACTATTTATTGACAGGGGAAAGGAGAATTTGAGAAAGTTTTATTGATGCTTATGAATTTGTTAAACAACTTGTATCATTCGTGTCTCTTCATGCCATTTTGTAGCAATCATGCATTTGTCAGTAGATAGGAACCTTGTATATCTCTTCACACCTCTTTAATATCACATAAACGTTCACTTTTGTGAACTTTGGGTGCTATTTATGCATCTGTGAAAGTCATTGGAAAGTTCATGTCCCCTGGAAACAGGATGTGGTAATCATGCATTTCATAGGTGATAGGTTGAATTTTTTCTCTTCACAACTGATTCATATGAGAAAATGTTGCACTTTTGAGCAGGTTTTGTTGACAATAATGCCTTTATGAAACTCAGTGGACTTCAAGTGCCTTGACAACATTTTTTGGCAATCATACATTTGGCAGTATATAGGAACCTTTTATTTCTCTTCACATCTTTGCAATGACAGTAGACATGCATATTTGACATGTTTTCCTGACACTTGTGCATTCATGCAACTCATTCGATGCCTCGCGTCTCTTGACAATCTGGCAATCGTGCATTTGTCAATAGCGAGGAACCCTTTATATCTCTTCACATCTAATTAATTACAGCTAAGAATGAATGCTTTAAGACGTTTTGATGACTCTTATGCTTTTATGAAACTCATTGGATTGTTAGATTCTCTTGAAGGGAATTTCTGACAAGAATACATGTGACAGTTTAAAGGTGCCATTTATTTCCCTTCGCAGTTACTTAATGACAATGAAAAATGTACTTGTGAGAACTTCTTATTCACGTACTTGCAATTAAGAAAGACTCTATACGGTTCAAGTTCAGTGACGCAAATTTCTGGTAGGCGTACGTTTGTCAGTATATTAATAACATATAAACATCCATTTTTCAGACCTTTTTCTAGAAACTGTGGACTTTATGAAACCCATTTAATAGACCGTGTCTCTTGAAACCAATTTCATGCCATCATCCATTTGTCAGTATAAAGTATAATGTTATGGCTCTTCGCACCTACTTAATGACATGTGAAATGCACCTTTGAGGCCTTGTTGTTTGAGGCTATTTCATTTATGAAACATCTTGATGTTCCTGTCTCATGACGCGAATATCTTTCAATCATGCATTTGTCAGTAAAAACGAACATTTGATTTATCTTCACAACCATTTATTGACAGGTCAAAGGAACATTTGAGAATGTTTTGCTGACGCTTATGAATTTATCAAACACCTGGCATCATTTGTGTCTCTTCACGCCATTTTTTGGCAATCATGCATTTGTCACTAGATAGGAACCCTTTATTTCTCTTCACAGCTACTTAATTTCACATAAACGTCCACTTTTGATAACTTTGGCTGTTATTTATGCATTTGTGAATGTTATTTAATAGTACAACTCAAATGAACACAGGATGTAACAATCATGCATTTCTCAGTAAAATAGGCAGAATTAACTTCTCTTCACAACTAATTAAAATCAGAAAATGTTGCACTTTTGAGAAGGTTTTGTTGACACTTATGCCTTTTTGAAACTCATTAGACTGCTCAAGTCCCTTGACAACAATTTGTGGCAATCATATATTTGTCAGTATATAGGAGGCCTTTATTTCTCTTCACATCTTCGCAATGACAGTTGCACATGCATATTTAAAAAGTATTCCTGACACTTGTGCATTTATGAAACTCATTCGATGCCTCGTGCCTCTTGACGCCAATATCTGCCAATCGTGCATGTGTCAATATCGAAGAACCCTTTATATCTCTTCACAACTAATTAATGACAGCATAGCATGAATGTTTTAAGACATTTTGATTACTTATGCTTTTAGGAAACTCATTGGCTAGTTTGAATCTCTGGAAGCCAATTTCGGCCAATAATACATTTGACAGTTTAAAGGAACCATTTATTTCTCTTCGCAGCTACTTAATGACAATGAAAAATGTACTTTTGAGAACTTCTTATTCACGTGTTTTGCATTTATGAAAGATTCTATATGGTTCGTGTCTCCTGACGCAAATTTCTGGCAGACGTGCGTTTGTCAGTATATCGAACCATTTTATTTCTCTTCACAGCTTCTTAATGACATATAAACGTCCATTTTTCAGAACGTTTTCTAGAAATTGATGACTTCATGATACCCATTGAATTGACCGTGTCCATTGCAACCAATTTCTTTCCATCATGGAATTTTAATATAAAGTATAATGGTATGTCTCTTCACATGTACTTAATGACATGTGAAATGCACCTTTGAGACCTTCTTATTTGACCCTATTTCATTTATGGAACATCTTGCATATTCTTGTCTCATGACGCCCATTTCTGCTAATCATGCATTTGTGAATAAACGGGAACATTTTATTTCTCTTCGCAAGTGGTTATTGACAATTCAAGGGAACATTTGAGAAGGTTTTGTTGACGCTTATGAACTTATTAAACACCTTCCATCATTCGTGTCTCTTCACGCCATTTTGTGGCAATCATGCATTTGTCAGTAGATTGGAACCCTTTATTTCTCTTTACATCTACTTAATTTCACATGAAAGTCCACTTTTGAGAACTTTGACTGTCATTTATGCATTTGTGAAAGCTATTGGACTGTTCAAGTCCCATGAACACAGGATGTAACAATCATGCATTTCTCAATAGATGGGCGGAATTTACTTCTCTTCACAACTAATTAAAATCAGAAAACGTTGCACTTTGGAGAAGGTTCTGTTGACACTTATGCCTTTATGAAACTCATTGGACTGCTCAAGTCCCTTGAGAACAATTTGTGGCAATCATATATTTGTCAGTATATAGGAACCCTTTATTTCTACTCACATTTTCGCAAGGACAGTTGGACATGAATGTTTGAAAAGTATTCCTGACACTTTTGCTTTTATGAAACTCATTAGATACCTCGTGCCTCTTGACGCCAATATCTGCCAATCGTGCATTTGTCAATAGCGAGGAAGTGTTTATATCTCTTCACAACTAATTAATGACAGCCAAGCATGAACGTATTAAGACGTTTTGATGACTTATGCTTTTAGGAAAATCATTATCTTTTTTGATTCTCTTGAAGCCAATTTCTTACAATGATACATTTGACAGTTAAAGGAACCATTTATTTCCCTTCGCAACTAATTAAAATCAGAAAATGTTGCACTTTTGAGAAGGTTTTGTTGACACTTATGCCTTTTTGAAACTCATTGGACTGTTCAAGACCCTTGACAACAATTTGTGCCAATCATATATTTGTCAGTATATAGGAACCCTTTGTTTCTCTTCACATCGTCGCAATGACAGTTGGACATGCATATTTGAAAAGTATTCCTGACACTTCTGCATTTATGAATCTCATTCGGTGCCTCGTGCCTCTTGTCGACAATATCTGTCAATCGTTCATTTGTCTATAGCGAGGAAACTTTATATCTCTTCACAACTAAATAATGACCCCTGAGGATGAACGTTTTAAGACGTTTTGATGACTTATGCTTGTACGAAACTCATTGGCTTTTTTGAATCTCTTAAAGCGAATGTCTGACAATAATACATTTGACAGTTTAAAGGAACCATATATTTCGCTTCGCTGCTACTTAATGACAATGAAAAATGTACTTTTGAGAACTTGTTATTGACGCATTTGTATTTATGGAACACTCTATATGGTTCATGTCTCGTGACGCTAATTTATGGCAGGAGTGCGTTTATCAGTATATCGAACCCCGTTATTTCTCTTCACAGCTACTTAATGACATATAAACATTCATTTTTCAGGATGTTTTCTAGAAATTGATGACTTTATGAAACCCATTTAATAGACCTTGTCTTTTGAAACCATTTTCTTGCCATGATGCGATTGTCAGTATAATGTATAATGTTATCTCACTTCATATCTACTTAATGACATGTGAAATGCACCTTTGAGACCTTCTTGTTTGACGCTATTTCAGTTATGAAACATCTTGTATGTTCCAATCTCATGACGCCAATTTCTGACAATCATGCATTTGTGAGTTCAAAGGAACATTTTATTTCTCTTTACAACTATGTATTGACATGTCAAAGGAACATGTGAGAATTTCATTGGACTGTTCAAGTCCCTTGACAACAATCTGTCGCAATCATATATTTGTCAGTATATAACAATCCTTTATTTCTCTTCACATCTTCACAATGAGAGTTGGACATGCATATTTAAAAAGTATACCTGACACTTGTGCATTTATGAAACTCATTCGATGTCTCGTGCCTCTTGACGGCAATATGTGCCAATCGTGCAATTGTCAATAGTGAGGAAGCCTTTGTATCTCTTCACAACTAATGAATGACAGCTAAGCATGAACGTTTTAAGACGTTTTGATGACTTATGCTTTTCGGAAACTCAATGGCTGGTTTGATTCTCTTGAAGCCAAATTCTAACAATAATACATTTGACAGTTAAAAGGAAACATTTATTTCGCTTCGCAGCTACTTAATGACAATGAAAAATGTACTTTTGAAACATTCTTATTGACGCATTTGCATTTATGAAACACCCCATGTGGTTCATGTCTCGTGACGCAAATTTCTGGCAGGCGTAAGTTTGTTAGTATATCGAAGCCCTTTATTTCTCTTCACAGCTACTAAATGACATATAAACATCCATTTTTCAGAACGTTCTCGAGAAACTGATGACTTTATGAAACCGATTGAATAGACCCTGTCTCTTGAAACCAATTTCTTGCCATCACGCATTTGTCAGTATAAAGTATAATGTTATGGCTCTTCACATCTACTTAAGGACATGTGAAATGCATCTTTCAGACCTTCTTGTTGACGCTATTTCGTTTATGGAACATCTTGTATGTTCAAGTCCCGTGACAATAATTTGTGGCACTCATACAGTTGTCAGTATATAGGAAACCTTTATGTCTCTTCACATCTTCGCACTGACAGTAGACATGCACATTTGACATGCAAGTTTTCCTGACACTTGTGAATTTATGCAACTCATTCGATGCCTCGTGTCTCTCGACGCCAAGATCTGGCTATCGTACATTTGTCAATAGCGATCAACGCTGTATATATATATCTTCACAACTAATTAATGACAGCTAAGGATGAACGTATTACGACGTTTTGATGACTCTTATGCTTTTATGAAACTCTTTTGCTGGTTTGATTCTCTTGAAGCCAATTTCTCACAATCATTCATTTGACAGTTTATAGGAAGCATTTATTTCCCTTCGCAGTTTCTTAATGTGAATGAAAAATGAACTTTTGAGAAATTCTTATTGACGTAGTTGCAATTATGAAAGATTCTATATGGTTCATGTCTCGTGACTCAAATGTATGTCAGCCGTGCCTTTGTCAGTAGATTGGACCCTTTATTTCTCTTCGCAGCTAAATAATGACATATAACCATCCATTTCTTAGATCGTTCTCGAGAAACTGATGACTTTATGAAACCCATTGAATAGACCCTGTCTCTTGAAACCAATTTCTTGCATTCATGCATTTGCCAGTATAAAGTATAATGTTATGGCTCTTCACATCTACTTAAGGACATGTGAAATGCATCTTTCAGACTTTCTTGTTGACGCTATTTCATTTATGGAACATATTGCATGTTCCTGTCTCATGACGCCAATTTCTGTCAGTCATGCATTTGTCGGTATAAAGGAACATTTTATTTCTCTTCACAACTATTTATTGACAGGTGAAAGGAGAATTTGAGATGGTTTTATTGACGCTAATGAATTTGTTAAGCACCTTGTATCATTCGTGTTCCTTCATGCCATTTTGTGGCAATCATGCATTCGTCAGTTGATCGGAACCCTTTATATCTGTTCACAACTACTTAATATCACATACACGTCCACTTTTGAGAACTTTGGCTGTCATTTCTGCATTTGTGAAAGTCAACTGGAAAGTTCAAGTCCCCTGAAAACAGGATGTGGCGATCATGCATTTCTCAGTTGATAGGTAGAATTTATTTCTCTTCACAACTAATTAATAGCAGAAAATGTTGCACTTTTGAGCAGGTTTTGTTCACATTTATGTCTTTACGATACTGATTGGACTGTTCAAGTCCTTTGACAACAATTTGTGGCAATCATACATGTGTCAGTATATAGGAACCCTTTACTTCTCTTCACATCTTTGCAATGACAGTTTTCCTGACACATGTGCATGTATGCAAGTCATTCTATGCCTCGCGTCTCTTGACATCCAGATCTGGCAATCGTACATTTGTCAATAGCGAGGATGCCTTTATATCTCTTCACAACTAATAAATGACAGCAATGCATGAATGTTTAAAGACTTTGTGATGACTTATGCTTTTAGGAAACTCATTCGCAAGTTTGATTCTCTTGAAGGTAATTTCTGACATTAATACGTTTGACAGTTTAAAGGAACCATTTAATTCCCTTCGCAGCTACTTAATGACAATGAAGAATGTACTTTTGAGAACTTCTTATTCACGCATTTGCATTTATGAAACACTCTATATGGTTCATATCTCGTGACGCAACTTTCTGGCAGCCTTGCTTTTGTCAGTAGATTTGACCCCTTTATTTGTCATCACAGCTACTTAATGACATATAAACATCCATTTTTCAGAACGTTCTCGAGATACTGATGACTTTATGAAACCCATTTAATAGACCGTGTCTCTTGATAGCAATTTCTTGTCATCATGCCTTTGTCAGTAGAAAGTATAATGTCATGTCTATTCACATCTACTTAATGACATGTGAAATGTACCTTTGAGGCCTTCTTATTGACGCTATTTCATTCATGAAAGATCTTGTATGTTCCTGTCTCATGACGCCAATTTTCGTCAATCATGCATTTGTCAGTTCAAAAGAACATTTTATTTCTCTTCGCAACTAATCTTGACAGGTAAAACGATAATCGGAGAATGTTTTCTTGACGTTTATGAATTTATTAAACACCTTGTATCATTCGTGTCTCTTTAAGCCATTTTGTGGCAATCATGCATTTAGTTCTCTTCAAAGATACTTAATGAGCTAGAAAAATCCATTTCTCAGAAGGTTCTCTAGAAACGGATTACTTTATGAAACCCATTTAATAGATAGTCTCTTGAAACAAATCTCTTGCCACCATGCATTTGTCAGTATAAACCATAATGTTATGTCTCTTCACATCTGCTGACTGACATGTGAAATACACCTTTCAGACCTTCTTGTTGACGCCATTTCATTTATGAAACATCATGTATGTTCTTGTCTCATGACGGCAAGTTTTGTGAATCATGCATTTGTCAATAGAAAGCAACATTATATTTCTCTTTACAATTTTTTTGACAGGTGAAAGGAAAATCTGAGAATGTTTACTTGACGCTTATGAATTTATTAAACACCTTGTAATTCGTGTCCTTTCACGACATTTTGTGGCAATCATGCATTTGTCATCACATATTAACCCTTTATATCTCTACATTACTACTTAATATCACATAAACGTCCACTCTTGAGAACATTGACTGTCATTTATCCATTTGTGAAAGTCATTGGACAGTTCAAGTCCCCTGAACACAGGATTTGGAAATCATGCATTTGTCAGTAGTTAGGAAGAATTTATTTCTCTACACAAGTAATTAATATCAGAAAATGTTGCACTTTTGAGGTTTTGTTGACAGTTATGGCTTTATGAAACTAATTGAACTGTTCAAGTCCCTTGACAACAATTTGTGGCAATCATACATTTGACAGTATATAGGAACCCTTTATTTCCCGTCACATCTTCCCAATGACAGTAGACATGCATATTTGACAAGTTTTCCAGACACTTGTGCGTTTATGAAACTCATTCGATGCCTCGTGTCTCTGGACTGCAATGTCTGGCAATCGTGCATTTGTCAATAGCGAGGAAGTCTTTATATCTCTTCACAACTAATTAATGACAGCTAATCATGAACGTTTTAAGACATTTTCATGTCTCATATGCATTTAGGAAGCCAATTTCTGAGAATCATACATCTGACAGTTTAAAGGAACCATTTATTTCCTTTTGCAGCTGCATAATGATAATGACAAATGTAGTTTTGAGAACTCCTTATTAACGCATTTGCATTTATGAGAAAAACTTTAGATGGTTCATGTCTCGTGACGGAAATATCTGCCAGGTGTGCGTTTGTTAGTAGATAGGACCCCTTTACTTCTCCTCACAGCTACTTATTGACATATAAAGATCCATTTTTCAGAACGTTTTTAGAAACTGATGACGTTATGAAACCCATTTAATAGACCGTGTCTCTTGAAACTTATTTCGTGCCATCATGCAATGGTTAGTATAAAGTATGAAGTTATGTCTCTTCATATTTACTTAATGACATCTGAAATGCATTTTTCAGACCTTCTTGTTGACGTTATATCATTTATGAAACATCTTCTATATTCCTGTCTGATGACGCCAATTTATGTCAATCGTGGATTTGTCAGTAGATAGGAACATTTTATTTTTCTTCGCAGCTATTTAGTGACATGCGAAAGGAAAATTTGAGAATTATTTGTTGACGCTTATGAATTTATTAAACACCTTGCATCACTTGTGTCCATTCACGCCATTTTGTGGCAATCATGCATGTGTCAGTAGACAGGAACCCTGTATTTCTCTTCACAACTGCTTAATATCACATAAACGTCCACTTTTGAGAAGTTTGGCTGTCATGTATGCATTTGTGAAAGTCATTGGACAGTTCAAGTCGCTTGACAACAATTTCCAGCAATCATATATTTGTCAGTATATACTAACCCTACATTTCTCTTCACATTTTCGGAAAGACAGTTAGACATGCATATTTGACAAGATTTCCTGACACTTGTGCATTTATGAAACTCATTCGATGCTTCGTGTCTCTTGACGCCAATACCTGGCAATTCTACATTTGTGAATAGCGAGGAAGCCTTTATATCTCTGCAGGGCTTATCAATGACAGCCAAGCATGAACGTTTGAAGACGTTTAGATGACTCTTATGCATCTAAAAAACTCATTGGATTGTTTGATTCTCTTGAAGCCAATTTCTGACAATGAGACTTTTGACAGTTTAATGGAACCATTTATTTCCTTTCGCAAGCATTTGATGACAACGAAAATGTACTTTTGAGAACTTATCATTGACGCATTTCCATTTATGAAAGACTCTATATGGTTCATGTCTCGTGACGCAAATTTCTGGCAGGCGTGCATTTGCCAGTAGATAGGACACCTTCACAGCTACTTAGTGACATATAAACATGCATTTTTTTAGCATTTTTCCGAGAAACTGATGACTTTATGAAACCCATTTAATAGACCGTATCTCTTGAAACCAATTTCTTGCCATCATGCATTTGTCAGTATAAAGAATAATGTTCTGTCTCTTCACATATACTTAATGCCATGTGAAATACAGTACTGAGACTTACTTGTTGACAACATTTCATTTACGAAACATCTCGAATGTTCCTGTCTCATTACCCCAATTTCTGTCATGCATGCATTTGTCAGTAGATATTAACATTGTATCATTCTTAACAACTATTCCTTGACTGATGAATGGGAAATTTGAACAGGTTTTATTCAAGCTTATGAATTTGCTAAACACCTTGTATCATTCGCTTCTCTTCACGCCATTTTGTGGGAATAATGCATTTGTCAGTAGATAGGAAACCTTTATTTCTCTTCACATCTTCGGAATGACAGTTGACATATTCGACAAGTGTTCACGATCCTTGTGCATGTATGAAACTCATTCGATCTATCGCATCTATTGACGCTAAAATCTGGCACTCGTGCATTTGTGAATAGCGACGAACCCTTTATATCTCTTCATAACTAATGAATAACAGCTAAGCCTTAACGTTCTAAGACGTTTTGACGACGCTTATGTATTTAAGAAACTGAATATAAAGGTTTGATTCTCCTGAAGCCAATTTCTGACAACCATAAAATTGACAGTTTAAAGGAACCATTTATTTCCCATCGCAACCACTTGATGACAATGAAAAATGTACTTTTGAAGACTTCTTATTGACGCATTTGCATTTATGAAAGACTTATATGGTTAATGTCGCGTGACGGAGATGTCTGGCAGGCTTGCGATTGTAAGTAGCTCGGACCCGTTTATTTCTCTTCACAGCTACTTAATGACATGAAAACGTTAATTTTTTTCGGAACGTGTGCTTGAAACTGATGACTTTATGAAACCCATGTAATAGACCGTGCCTCTTGAAACCAATTTCTTGCCATGATGCATTTGTCAGTATAACGTATAATGTTATGTCTATTCACATCTACTCAATCACATGTGAAATGCACCTTTCAGACGTTCTTGTTGACGATATGTCATTTATGAAACATGTTGGATGTTCAAGTCTCATGACGCCAATTTCTGTCAATCATGCACTTGTCAGTAGAAAGGACATTGTTTTTCTTTTCACAACTATTAATTGACATGTGAAAGGAAAATTTGAGAAGGTTTTGTTGGCGCTTATGAATTTATTAACCTCCTTGTATCTTTCGTGTCTCTTCACCCCATTTTGTGGAAATGATGCATTTGTCAGTAGCTAGAAACCCTTTATTTCTCTTTACAACAATTTAATATCACATAAACGTCCACTTTTGAGAACTTTGGCTGTCATTTTGTACATTTGTGAAAGTCTTTGAATAGTTAAGGTCACCTGAACACAGGATGTGGCAATCATGCATTTCTCAGTAGATAGGAAGAATTTATTCCTCTTCACAACTAAGTAATATCAGAAAATGTTGCACTTTTGAGAAGGTTTTGTTGACACTTATGCCTTTATCACATATTTTGTCAGTATATAGGATCTCTTCATTTCTCATCACATCTTAGCAATGACAGTTATACCTGCATAGTTGAGATTTTTTCTCTATAATTGTCTATTTATCAAACTCATTCGGTGCCTC
Source organism: Megalonaias nervosa (assembly GCA_016617855.1). NCBI lineage: Eukaryota > Metazoa > Mollusca > Bivalvia > Unionida > Unionidae > Megalonaias > Megalonaias nervosa. The sequence goes on from JAECUM010048460.1 coordinate 15,519, forward strand.
GTGGCTCCTGACGCCAATATCTGGCAATCGTGCATTTGTCAATAGCGAGGAATCTACTTGATGACAATGAAAAATGTACTTCTGTGTACTTCTTATTGACGCATTTGCATTTATAAAAGACTCTATATGGTCATGTCTCGTGACGCGAATTTCTGGCAGTCATTCATTTGTCAGTGGATTGGACTCCTTTCTTTCTCTTCATAGATACTTAATGACATATAAATATCCATTTTTCAGAACGTTTTCTAGGAACTGATGACTTTATGAAACCCATTTAATCGACCGTTTCTCTTGAAACCAATTTCATGTCATCGTGCATTTGTCAGTATAAAGGATAAGGTTATAAATCATCGAAGCTAATTAATCACATGTCAAATGCAGCTTTGAGACATAGTTGTTGAGTGTATTTCATTTAGGAAACATCTTGTATGTTCCCGTCTCATGACGCCAATTTCTGTCAATCATGCATTTGTCAGTAGAAAGGAACATTTTAATTCTTTTCACAACTATTTATTGACAGGTGAAAGGAAAATTTGAGAAGGTTTTGTTGACGTTTATGATTGGATTAAACACCTTGTATCATTGGTGTCTCTTCACGCCATTTTGTGGCAATCATGCATTTGTCATTAGAAAGGAACCTTTTATTTCTCTTCACGTCTTCGCAATGACAGTTCGACCTGCATGGTTGACAAGTTTTCCCGACACTTGTGCATTTATGAAACGCATTCGATGCTTCATGTCTCTTCACGCCAATATCTGGCAATCATGCATTTGTCAATATCAAGGATCCATTGATATCTCTTCAAAACTAATTAATGACAGCTAAGGATGAACGTTTTAAGATGTTTTGATGACTCTTATGCATTCATGAAATTCAATGGATGGTTTGATTCTATTGAAGTCATTTTCAGTCAATCATACATTTGACAGTTTAAAGAATCCATTTATTTCCTTTCGCAGCTACATAATGACAAAGAAAAAATGATCTTTTGAGAACTTCTTATTGACGCATCTCCATTTACGAAATTCTTTATATGGCAGGTGAAAAAAAAAATTGCGAAGGTTTTGTTGTCGCTTATGAATTTATTAAACACTTTGTATCATTGGTGTCTCTTCACGCCATTTTGTGGCAATCATGAATTTGTCATTAGAAAAGAACCTTTTATTTCTCTTCACGTCTTCGCAATGACAGTTCGACCTGCATGGTTGACAAGTTTTCCCGACACTTGTGCATTTATGAAACGCATTCGATGCTTCATGTCTCTTCACGCCAATATCTGGCAATCATGCATTTGTCAATATCAAGGATCCATTGATATCTCTTCAAAACTAATTAATGACAGCTAAGGATGAACGTTTTAAGATGTTTTGATGACTCTAATGCATTCATGAAATTCAATGGATGGTTTGATTCTATTGAAGTCATTTTCAGTCAATCATACATTTGACAGTTTAAAGGATCCATTTATTTCCTTTCGCAGCAACATAATGACAAAGAAAAATGATCTTTTGAGAACTTCTTATTGACGCATCTCCATTTACGAAATTCTTTATATGGCAGGTGAAAAAAAAATTGCGAAGGTTTTGTTGTCGCTTATGAATTTATTAAACACCTTGTATCATTGGTGTCTCTTCACGCCATTTTGTGGCAATTATGCTTGTGTCATTAGATAGGAACCATTGATTTATTTTCACATGTTCTCAATCACAGTTTGACATGTATAATTGACAAATTTTCCTGACACTTGTGCATTTGTGAAACTCATTCGATGTCTCGTGTCCCTTGAAACCAATATCTCGCAATCGTTCATAACTCAATTTTGATGAACCCTTTATATCTTTTCAAAACTAATTAATGACAGCTAAAGGTGAACGTTTAAAAATGTTTTGATGACTCTTATGCATTCATATAATTCAATGGATGGTTTGATTCTCTTGAAGCCATTTTCTGACAATCATACGTTTGACAGTTTAAAGGAACCATTTATTTCCTTTCGCAGCTACATAATGACAAAGAAAAATGAACTTTTGAGATCTTCTTACTGACGCTTTTGCATTTTGTGGCAATCATATATTTGTCAATATATATTAAGCCTTTATTTCTGTTCCCATCTTCGCAATGACAGTTGGACATGCATATTTGAAAAGTATTCCTGACACTTGTCCATTCATGAAATTCATTCGATGCCTCGTGTCTCTTGACGTCAGTATCTGGAAATCGTGCATTTGTCAATAGCGAGGAAGAATTTATATCTAATCACAACTAATTAATGAAAACTTAACATAATCGTTTTAAGACGTTTTGATGACTCTTATGCATTTAGGAAATTCAATGGATATTTTGATTTTCTTGAAGCCAATTTCTGACAATCATTCGTTTGACAGTGTAAATGACAATGAACAATCTTCTTTTGAGAACCTCTTATTGACGCATTTGCATTTATGAAACACTCTATATGGTTCATGTCTCGTGACGCAACGATTTGGCAGGCGTGCGTTTCTCAGTAGATAGGATCCCTTTATTACTCTTCACAGCCACTTAATGACAAAACAAGATCCATATTTCAGAACCTTTTCTAGAAACTGATGACTTTATGAAACCCATTTAATAGACCGTGTCTATTGAAACCAATTTCCTGCCATTATGCATTTGACAGTATAAAGAATAATGCTATGTCTGTTCACATCTACTGAATGAGATGTGAAATTCACCTTTCAGGCCTTCTTTTTGTCGCTACATCATTTACAAAACATCTTGTATGTTCCTGTCTGATGGCGCCAATTTCTGTCAGTGATGCATTTGTCAGTAGAAAGGAACATTTTATTTCTCTTCACAACTATTATTCGGCAGGTGAAAGGATAGTTCTAGGAGGTTTTGTTGACGCTTATGAATTTATTAAACACCTTGTATCATTCGTGTCTCTTCACGCCATTTTGTGGCAATCATGCATTTGTCAGTAGATAATAACCTTTTATTTCTCTTCACATCTTCGCAATGACAGTTAGACCTGCATATTTGACAGGTTTTTTCGATACTTGTCAATGTATAAAACTCATTCGATGCCTCGTGTCTCCTGACGCCAATATCTGGCAATCGTGCATTTTTCAATAGCGAGGAATGATTCATATCTCTTCACAACTAATTAATGACAACTAAGCATGAACGTTTTAAGACGGTTTGACAACTGCTGCATTAAGGAATCGCAATGGATGGTTTGATTCTGTTGAAACCAGATTCTGACAATCATACATTTGACACTTTCAAGGATCCATTATTTTCCTCCCCAGCTACTTAATGAAATTGAAAAATGTACTTTTGAGAACCTCTTATTGACGCATTTGAATTTTTGAAACACTCTATATGGTTCACGTCTCGTGACGCAACTTTCTGGCAGCCGTGCGTTTGTTAGTAGATTGGACCCCTTTATTTCTCTTCACAGCTACTTAATGACATATAAACATCCATTTTTCAGAACGTTCTCGAGAAACTGATGACTTTATGAAACCCATTGAATAGATCATGTCTCTTGAAACCATTTTCTTGCCATCATGCATTTGTGAACATAAAGTATAATGTTATGGCTCTTCACATCTACTTAAGGACATGTGAAATGCATCTTTCAGACCTTCTTGTTGACGCTATTTCATTTATGGAGCTTCTTGTCTGTTCCTGTCTCATGACGCCAATTTCTGTGAATGATGCATTTGTCAGTAGAAAGAAACATTTTATTTGTCTTCACAACTATCTATTCACAGGTGAAAGGAGAATTTGATAAGGTTTTGTTGACGCTTATGAATTTAATAAACACCTTGCATCATTCGTGTCTCTTCACGGTTTTCTGTGGCAATAATGCATTTCTCAGTAGATAGGAACCCTTTATATCACTTCACAACAATTTAATATCACACAAAGGTCCACTTTTGAGAACTTTGGCTGTCATTTATGGACTTCTGAACGTGATTGAACAGTTCAAGTCAGGTGAACACAGGATGTGGAACTCATGCATTTCTCAGTAGATTGGAAGAAGTTAGTTCTCTTCACTTCAAATTAATATCACAAAATGTTGCACATCTGAGAAGGTTCTGTTGACGCTTATGCCTTTATGAAACTCTTTGGACTGTTCAAGTTCCTTAACAACAATTTGTGGCAATCATACATTTGACAGTATATAGGAACCCTTTATTTCCCGTCACATCTTCCCAATGACAGTAGACATGCATATTTGACAAGTTTCGCTGACACTTGTGCATTTGTGCAACTGATCCGATGCCTCGTGTTTCTTGACGCCAAGATCTACCAATCGTGCATTTGTCAATAGCGAGGAAGCCTTTATATCTCTTCAGAACTATTTAATGACAGCTAATCATGAACGTTTTAAGACGTTTTGCTGAGTTATGCTTTTAGGATACTCATTGGCTGGTTTGATTCTCTTGAAGCCAATTTCTGACAATATGCGGTTAGGCAACACATTCTTTCGCTCGTTTCTGTTCCCGCCAATATCTGGTTCTTGTACGTTTGTCAATATCGAGGAACCCTTTATATTTCTTCAGAACTAATTAATGACAGCTAAGCATGAACGTTTTAAGATCCTCTGATGACTCTTATATATTTAGGACTCTCATTGGCTGATTTGATTCTCTTGAAGCCAATTAATGTCAATCATATATTTGCCAGTTTAAAGGAACTATTTCATTCCTTTCGCAGCTACTTGATGACAATGAAAAATGGACTTCTGAGAACTTCTTATTGACGCATTTTCATTTATGTAGGGCTCTACATCGTTCATGTCTCGTGACGCAAATTTCAAGCAATCATGCATTTGTCAATAGATTCGACTACTTTGTTTCTGTTCACTACTTAATGACATATAAACATCGGTTTTTTCAGAACGTTCTCGAGAAACTGATGACCATATGAAACCAATTTAATAGACCGTGTCTCTTGAAACCAATTTCTTGCCATCATGCATTTGTCAGTAGAAAGTATAATGTTGTGATTCCTCGCATCTACTTAATGACATGTGAAATGCACCTTTGAGACCTTCTTGTTGATGGTATTTCATTTCTGAAACATCATGTATGTTCCTGTCTCATGACGATACATTTCTGTCAATGATGCATTTGTCAGTAGAAAGGAACATTTTATTTCTCTTCACAACTATTTATTGACAGGTCAAAGGAACATTTGAGAAGGTTTGATTGACGCTTATGAATTTATTAAACACCTTGTATCATTCGAGTCTCTTCACGCCATTTTGCGGCAATCATTCATTTGTCAGTAGATAAGAACCCTTTATTTCTCTTCACAACTATTTAATATCACATAAACGTCCACTTTTGAGAACTTTGTCTGTCATTTAGGCATTCCTGAAAGTCAATGGACCGTTCAGGTAAGATTAACACAGGATTTAACAACCAAACATTTCTCAGTAGATAGGAAGAATTTACTTGTCTTCACAACTAATTAAAATGGGAAAATGATGCACTTTTGAGAAGGTTTTGTTGACAATTATGCCTTTATGTAACTCATTGGACTGTTCAAGTTCCTTTACAACAATTGGTGGCAATCATATATTTGTCAGTATATATGAACCCTTTATTTCTCTTCACATCTTCGCAATGACAGTTGCACATGCATATTTGAAATGTATTCCTGACACTTGTGCATTTATGAATCTCATTCGATTTCTCGTGACTGTTGACGAAAATACCTGACAATCGTGAATTTGTCAATTATGCATTTGTCAGTAGAAAGGAACATTTCACTTCTCTTTATTGACATTTGAATGGAAAATTTGAGAAGATTTTGTTGACGCTTATGAATTTATTAAACACTTTCTATGATTTGTGTCTCTTCACGCTATTTTGTGACAATCATTCATTTGCCAGTAGATAGGAACCCTGTATTTCTCTTCACAACAATTTAATATCACATGAACGTCCGCTATTGAGAACTTTGCCTGTCATTTATGCATTTGTGAAAGTCATTGGACAGTTCAAGTTCCGTGAACACAGCGTGTGGTAATCATGCATTTCTCAGTAGATTTGAAGTATTAAGTTCTCTTCACAACTAATTAATATCACAAAAAGTTGCACTTTTGAGAAGGTTTTGTTGACACTTATGCCTTTATGAAACTCACTGGACTGTTCAAGTCCGTTGACAAGAATTTGTGGCAATCATATATTTTTAAGTATATTGTAACTCTTTATTTCTCTTCACATCTTCGCAATGACAGTTATACATGGATATTTAACAAGTTTTCCGAACACTTGTGCATTGATGAAACTCTTTTGATGTCTCGTGTCTCTTGACGCCAATATCTGCCAATCGTGCAATAGCGAGGAACCCTTTATATCTCTTCAAAACTAACTAATAACAGCTAAGTATAAACGTTTTAAGACGTTTTGATGACTCTTATTCGTTTAGGAATCTCCTTGGATTGTTTTATTCTCTTAAAGCCAATTAATGACAATCATACATTTTATAGTTTAAAGGAACCATTTATTTCCCTTCGCAGCTACTTCATGACAATGAAAAATGTACTTTTGAGTACTTCTTTTTGACGCTACAGTTATGAAACACTTTATATGATACATTTGTCGTTAAGGAAATTTCAATCAAGCGTGCCTTTGTAAGCACATAGGACAGATTTATTTCTCTTCATAGCTATTTAATGACATATAAACATCCATTTTTCAGAACGTTCTCGAGAAACTGATGACTTTATGAAACCCATTGAATAGACCGTGTTTCTTGAAACCAATTTCTTGTCATCATGCATTTGTCAGTATAAAGCATAATGTTATGTTTCTCCACATCTACTTAGTGACATGTGAGATGCGAATTTGAGACATTCTTGTTGACGCTATTTCATTTATGAAACATCTTGTATATTCCATTTTCATGACGCAAATTTCTGTCAATCATGCATTTGTCAGTAGAAAGGAACTTTTTATTTATCTCTTCTTACTATTTATTCAGAGGTGAAAGGAACATTTGAGAAGGTTTTGTGGACGCTGATGAATTTATTAAACACCTTTTATCATTCGTGACTCTTCACGATATTTTGTGGCAATCATGCATTTGTCAGTAGATAGGAAGCCTATATTTCTCTTCACAACAATTTAATATAACATAAACGTCCACTTTTGAGAACTTTGGCTGTCATTGATGCATTTGTGAAAGTCATTGAACAGTTCAAGTCCGATTAACACAGGATGGAACAATCATGCATTTCTCAGTAGATACAAACAATTTACTCTCTTCACAACTAATTAAAATCAGAAAATGTTGCACTTTTGAGAAGGTTTTGTTGACACTTATGCCTTTATGAAACTCGTTGGACTGTTCAAGTCCCTTGACAATAATTTGTGGCAATCATATATTTGTCAATATATATGAACCGTTTACTTCTCTTCACATCTTCGCAATGACAGTTGGACAAGCATATTTGAAAAGTATTCCTGACACTTGTGCATTTATGAAACTCACTAGATGCCTCGTGCCTCTTGACGCCAAGATCTGCCAATAGTGAATTTGTCAATAGCAAGGAAGCCTTTATATCTCTTCACAACTACTTAATGACAGCAAATCATGATCGTTTTAATACGTTTTGATGACTGATGCTTTTAGGAAACTCATTGGCTGGTTTGATTCCCTTGAAGACAATTTCTGACCATAAAACATTTGACAGTTTAAAGGAACCATTTATTTCCCTTCGCAGCTACTTTATGACAATGAAAAATGTACTTCTGAGGACTTCTTCTTGACGCATCTGCATTTATGAAACACTCTATATGGTTCATGTCTCGTGACGCAACTCTCTGGC
>JAECUM010048461.1:0-16012 GCA_016617855.1 Megalonaias nervosa
TAATTTGAAGGAATAATATACATGAATGCTGGAAATGTGAATTTTTCTACCCATGGAAAATTTCTGCAAGCGATAATGTGAATAGTGAAGAGAGCAACTTACCTAATAAGTTTAACATACAAATTTGTTCTTGCCGTAGTAACACGTTTTCATTTAATGTGTACAAGAATTTGTGTTATCTAAGAAGCTATCGTTAAATGAGATGCACAAGTAAAGACTCCATCTTGATATTGGTCTGAGATATCAATAACTAGCTTTCACAAAGCAAAACCTTGCTGATAGAAATACAGCCTCATAAACGAATGGAACGAACGAATTATTTCGATCCTTGACTATGGTATCTGTGTAGAACCATGGAAATGTGCAATGGTCTGACTAATCAGATATCATTGCAAAATACCAATCGCTTATCGATCAGTTAATGTTACTAAATGTTAAATTGGATATGAGAGAGACTAAATTTGTCTCGATAACCTTTCATTCAACCTGTGTGATAATCATCATCTCACTTTACTGTTAAAGGTGGCCATACAAAAGGCTTCAGATATGTCTAATGTAACTGATTGAATAGAAAGATATTCTGGAAAAGCTAATGCAACACAAGCTGAAATCAGTCAAAGATCATTATTCTTATTCCTTCGGGAAGATAGACAATTTTGACAAAGATTATTTCATCACAGAAGTTGTATACTTTTTTATTAATTTAGTAACATGTGCGATTCCTGTGAGAGAAAGATTCAGGTCGCACCTGAAGCCTAAAGCAAGTTGTTTTTAAAAGACCTTTACTAGAATATAAGGCAATATCGTGAAGTTTGTCTTTTGCCACTGACAGACCTAAGACGATGCAAGGTCACTTTATATTTGCATAATGGAAGGACAAAGGGACCCTCACAAATGAAATAGCAGTTGCTGAAAAGGTTAGCATATGCGCCGTGAGACGTCATACTTGAATAAAAGAATGCAAACCATGTACAAGGAAAATAAAGACGGTTTATAATGAGACGTAGATATCATGGAGGACATGTGATTTTATTCATTGCAAAACCATGCTTTGTATTCTGAGCTGGCAAAGAAGAGCTTGATGCATATTTCAGGGACGCGAATGATTTTCAAGGCAAATGTTCAATTCCTTGAGTCACTCTTAGTTTAAGTAAAACTCATGGACAGTGAGAGTACAGTTGGGGTGCTCGTCATGTTGGACATATTACTGCGACAGTTACTTATATGCAATTTGCTGTGTGACCTATGCATCTAATTCTACAGAGATTTTTATTAAGTCTCTAAAAAGAGTTGAACATGTGATATCATCTAATTGTGAAATGTGATTCCAAGTGCTTCTGAAAATGAAGTATTAGAGTTGATATTAATCTAAAATCTTGGTGCCCATTATGTATTTTTGCCTTCGATATTCTTGTCATGATAAGTAACTTTATTTGGCTGTGTTTTAATATCAGACAGAACTGCATATGTCTGACATTTGTATAGATGATGCTTTCTTTTGAGAATGGTACCACATTGACTCTGTAATTCACTAGCTAATTGATACTGACCATTAATATGACAAATAATGGAGACTGGTGAACATAATCTCAAAATATGCATAAATAATTATGAACGAAAGATGGACGACGACCAAAAATAGCATCGCTGTACCTGATAAAGTAGAGAAAATGCTAAAATACGATTGGCACATCCAGAAATGGTTGTTCTTGTTCCAGTTAAATCTAAAACAAATGAATGATGTCATCAAGAGGGCTCTGGCAAACGAGATACACAAGTCGGATCTTTCATTTGGATAGGCATACGTGATTTAGGACTGTATTTCGTACTTATCATTATTTTAATTGCAGTGTGTAAATATTACTTGGGTTCAGTATGTTTGAGAAGATTGTAATACCGTAAGAGAGGCACCAATTGCTTCAATCAGTGCATAGAGCTTAGGCTTCATGAAGTCAAATTGGACAAGTGTATACGTACCATTCTTAACAGACAAAGGAATGCTAAATTCTGACATTTTTGACGCTGTTGTATCTTGCACAGATTAGTCGATATATATTTGTGGGAAACAACAATATCACCACATCAAAGAAAATGTGCTCCTGTATCAATCATATAAGCTCTGAAATGTTTTATTAAGGATTTGTTTCTTGGTATGTAATTATTTTCTAAAGAATATTAATATAGTATAATAAAGAAGAATCGTAGAGGGGCATAACCTAGATGAAAGAAATTCGTCTATATATTCTTTACATTATTACATACCCAGCTCATCCCTGTGCATTGCATGGGTCAATCCAAACAAATTCCGCTTATTGGACATCGTCAAATACGTTATGTTGCTGTCAGGTGCACACATGACCCAGTATGTTTATTACTACCTAATCTGACGCCATCGACGTTTTAAGAGGAACTACTTAAACTTAACGGTGCTTACATAATGGTAGTCGCATCAGAATTATGAAACTATGAAATTGTTTTTGACTTAGAAGATGTGCCTACGCATTAGCTATCAAATCTGACATCTGTAGAGTTTTTTTGACCATATCGTTTTAAAGATTGAAGAAGCAAATAAGGTGTTCCTCCTGAACGAACCTCATCCAAGCCACGCGAACTGGGTAAGCTCTGTTACAAATTAGACCAAAAACATGAAAATTCTTATGGAAGAAATTTAGAAAACGATGGCAATGAATTCACTGAATGATAGGAAATGAAAATGAAACTAAAGTTGCAAGGGCAAGAGATATGGAAATGACCAGATATGACTTTGGGAAATAAAATGAAAACTTGAAGGAAAGATTGACTCTGTTAAAACAAAATTACAATTCTGACTATGAACTTACACCTCTTGATTCTATAAAACGAATCAAACGTGTACTGCTAAGAAAGATCCTAAAGAATAAGGGCATAGGAAGCAAAAGTCGTGCATCAGAGCCTCTTTCACCTAAACAGTAATTGTTTACTTTGTGACTGAATGACGCTTCCACCCACCCACCCCAAGTTACGCTGTTTACATTTTATTGCATCTTCGGAAACATGTTTGGTTTTAACGGCAAATACGATGCCAAGATATTTAACTGCTACAAGTGAAAATACATTGAGTACGTACAACACACTGCAGTTATAAACGTCACACATGGAGTTGAAATCCCAATGGCCTTTTTATACAGCTGTTCATTCGTGCTGTTATCAGTGATCGTAATTCAATTTCAATGACACAAATACGTAAAACTACATATCTGGGATGCAGTAAGATGCACATTTGTTATATTTATTTGTTTATCTTGAACACTTTGACTCAGTATGAAAATGTACTTAAAAAGTTCCGCACTCGGTTGAGTGCGCTTTACATATTCGTCAACTCTGAACACGGGAATAGAGACACAATTATTGACCAGATCTTACCTATGATTTGTAGGGTTGCTTAAGTGATAACAAGTGTTAATCATTCATCGTTAGATTGTTTTTAAATATTGTTTCACATTAAGATTGAATTTAATATTAATAAGCTTGTGCAAGAACTGTTACACTGTATTTAATGTAATGAGTTCCTTTACTGCAGAGGTCTCATTTATAAATTCTCACCGGTATAACGTAACATTATGCAAGGTTACAGATGTCATTCCAAGACTTTTTACACGTTACCCTCTATAATGGTACTATATTCGTAATTCCCTGTATTCCTACACGTTACCCCAGAAGATGGCACTATAATTTTCATTCAATGTATTCTTTCACGTTTCCCTTGTAGATGGATCTATATTCTTCATTCCATGTATTCGCACACCTTCCACTCAAAGATTGGTACTACCTTCGTCATTAAAATGTCATTTATATTAAGACATTTCATTTCTAAATAAGAAATAGCGATTCAGACATAAATAAATTATAGTGCTTGTACTGTTGGATATTGTGGTCTTGACCGAAGTTCATAAGGCTCTCAGTTTGTCGCGTTCTTCTTCTCTCTTTCTCTCAATATCCATCTATAAAAACACTATAATCTCTAGGTACTACTAGTTATGGACTCAAAGTATTTATCTTTATTGTTTGCATTAGAGGTGCTATTGCTAAAGTTTGGTACAATCTCGCTGGGGGGAACATAATGAAAGTTTTAAAATGTACATTTTATGCATTGTGTATTGTATTCTAATTTTCACTATGCAAGGCATTTTGTTTCGAACAAATGTAGAAGTGGAAAGTGTCTTGGTAATTGTTTCAGGTGGAGAGTTCTGAAATTTGCTGGTAAACAAGAGGATATTCTTCCAGATACAATGCATGATGGTCACAATGCTGCCTCACTTGTAGCGATGACAATATAGGGTACACACTAAGTGTATTTGAACACGAACTTTGAAATATTAAGAATGTGCATTATGCACATTTAGTGTATGCACGTAAAGACCACAAACCAATGACAAACAAATTATGAAAAGGAAGTGTTTGAAGAAAACGATTTTCTTGACCTTTGATTCCTATTTTATAATTTGATTTTGTTATACAACGCCTTTGATAATTTTCAGATATATGTTGATATATATCACATTGAAGTTGCTATGCATACTTACTTACGTACAGTAAAATATTATCTGAGTTAAAAGTATACAAGGTGAACCCAAAGCCCACACTCATTCAAGCACTAATGAAGACCTTTAAACAAATACTTTCGTTCACCCTAATTTGTATGTATGTTTTTATATGGGTTTAATTACTGAGTATATATAACTAAATTTACATATGTGGTTTGTCATGGAAATCATCGCGCTTATTTATTAAAACATTCGACCGTGCCTTTTCCCCTTTGCTCGAATCATACAAAATTGAATCGAACGTAACCAAGAATAGTAACTCAAGATCCATAACATAAATTACGCGTCTTCTGCAATAGATGCGATATAAAGATTGGTCCAATTCAAGGATGCAAGTGAACGTCTAATATCTTCCCATCTTGCTAATGCTAAAAGAATACCTAACCAACATTTATCATTTACTTATTAGATGAAGTAGAACTCTACCAAGATCTCCATATAATGCATCCAGATTTGTACATTTACTATAAAGACACTTGTGTAGATTTCAAAGGCATACTTCGCAAATGACTTGCTTTAGGAAACTACTAACGGAACAAATAAATTACATTTTTTTCCTTAATTGCTATTAGTTTCTGCAAATCAAAACATTGTTATATATATTTAATTTTAATTTGTGTGCTTGGCCTATTTCCTTATCAGAGGATAGAGTTTTAGGCCTACCTGACCATTGTCATGTTTTGCCTACTTAAGTTTTGTCATGATTATAAGTGGTAAACAAGACGTTTACTAAAATGAAAGTGCAAGATCTGACCTTATTTATAAACCTAGAATGTTCTAGAAGACAATTTGATGGAATGTTCCAGTCATATCTTGGGAAATCGAGGGCATTCTGTTGCATCATAGGCCTGGTGATAGACTGTATATAAATAAATGTTTTGTAAACAAAGTCTTCATTCCTTTTTATGATCAGTCTCTGGAATCAATTGTAGTTGTGTTCGGATATAATTTGAGAGTAATTATTTATTATGATTATTTAAATTATCCTTGAGAATTACAAAGTGTTTATTGACTTTTTGAACTAAAATACTACTCTGGGATTGTTGAGGACTCATTAAAAGACATTCTATTCTAGATCGTATCGTTTGATATATCAAGACATTCAAGACTATTTTAATTCGTTCGGACCATTCTATACTTCTGGACATGTGGTAGGACATTTAGGATTATTTTCAATTTAATTCAAAATAACGTGTCTTTCGAAGTTTCACTTTTTATGTTAGGGAAGTAAATTATTTGTTTATTTTTCTAAACGTGTTTGTTTCGCTTTCTTTCTGTTACATAGCTTAAATCCTAGAGTCGCAACAATATTTTATGTTTGCTTTCTGTAATTTTGTGATATAAATGAAAACGCAATTCTCTCATCTATGCACTATAATTTAATACATGTATAGAACTTGCAAAATAAACAACTATCAGTGAGAGTTTCTTCCACCTATGCTGTTTATGTGGATGTAAGTGGTATGTGGTGGATTTAATTGGTTTTATGTGTGTATGTGTTTTAAGTATGAAAATAAATTCTTTGTATAAATTTTTCATAATTTGTTCATCACCTGCGCTTTTTACATTGTGCATATTTGTTTTACATTATTTAAATTATAAAGAAATTAGTTTGCACATAGTCTATGTGGATCGATCAGATTTGCAAGACAAGAAATAGTGCTCAACAGTATGGACAAATATTGTAACATCTTCAACTGTTTATCTGAAGGCTTTAGAAGAGACGGATAAATCTACACTACGAGATTTCATGAATGTTAAAGACGCGGAGAAAAATATAAAAAAAACCAACAACAGCTCCGTAGATGATGACATGCATGGTCATGTTGATAGAAGTTAATGAAAAACGATGTGACTTCGAATAGTTTCAAACCGAGCCTTCTAAACCAAGCAATTTGATACATAATCAATAATTGGTTAGATCAAAAGTTGATGTCATAATCATCACCTGCAGAAGAGAAAATAAAAATGTAGAGAAAGAAGTAAAACTCGAACCGATCACCATTGCTCGGCATTCTTTATCCATATTGCTCATCGGACACGTATAGCATTTCAATCCGAGATACACTTCAAGAAGTTAACAGCATCGGTATTTGGTGAACGTATTTGATGCACCGTTGTCCATGATTTACTACAATCCTGCCCATACATCTGGCTACGGTGGAATTTAAAACTTATATTGTGCATCTCAATCCCAAATCTGAGTCCGTAAATTGGAGGACTATGTATATATATATATATATATATATATATATATATATATATATATATATATATATATATATATATATATATATATGTGTGTGTGTGTGTGTGTGTGTGTGGAGAAAAATTCTCAGATCGAAAGAACGTAAGATAATTAGAATAGCAACGATACATGCTTGGTCATGCTTATGAGCAGTAAAGGCTAAAAACCTTATTTGACATTGTGCAAGAAAATGTTGACGATGAATAAATCACCTTGTACATCGGAAGCGTTTGATGCATCTGAAACGAGCGAAGCGAGTTACACGATTCAATTCTCCGATGATATGAGTGAATATTCTAGCAGTAATTAAGATATCCAAAGATAAACTCAATTAGGCAATTGTTTTTGATATTTATATCTCACTAGCACCTACATTCACTAATCATTAGTATACATTTAACAAAATGATATTCGACAGTGCGAAAGTAAAGCAGCATGAGCACTTAAGGAAATTAGACACAACTATTATCAGGCATAAACCCCCAAAATACTGAGGAAATTTTACAATAAGATTGACATTATTGGATATATAGATCAGTTTGACAAAATTAATGTTGCCTTAATACCCAGTCATGGATCATTTGTTGTCATTTCTTTTTGAACGATATTTTGTTTAATTCTGTATGGAAATTTCGCTAGTAGGCACAATCAATTATTTGAAGAGGGCTGATTCACAATTTTGTATTTCTATTGGCAGACTCCTTAAGTCTGCGATGAAGTCGTCTTTTTCCTGGATGTGCCTAATGTCAATGTTGTATTCTTGCAATATGAAACACCACTTTAACAATATCTCATTTCTGCTTTTCATTTTGTAGATAAAAATAACAGACTTTTGATCACTGAACTTAATAATCGGAGAAGGAGTTTAATTAATATACACTTCAAACTGTTGTATAGCCAAGATTAAAGCCAAACTCTCCTTCTCGATCGTGGAATAATTTCTCTGGTGTTTGTTAATTGTTTTCGAGAAAACGCACACTGGATAATTTGAATTTGAATTAATACACCACCAGCCCCTACATCACTTGCTTCAACAGACATTTTAAACATTGGTTTAAATCTGAGCTGAACGATCTCGTGCACTTTTATGTATGGTCTTTAATTTACCGAACGCCTCTTGGTTTTTACTGATAGACACTGGGAATTCAGAGAGAGCTTTAGTAGCTAGAGCATCCATCTCGGAAAGCGGGAGGTCGTGCGTTCGAATCCCGGCCGAATCATACCAGAGACTTTTAATACGGTACTAACAGCTACCTCGCTTGGCGCTCGGCACTACTAAGAGATTAGTATTAGAACTGGTGGGTTTGTGTCAGGTTAATATGACTGGGTAGGACGTTATGTCTGCGGTATGATGCTAGACATCACTATAAACTGCCACATTGCAGACATACGTTAAAATCCCAAAACACACACAAACAGGCTTAGCTTGACCATGTCCAACAATATGTCTTAACAATGTAACACAACTTCGGAAAAACACTTTTACTTAATTGTCGAATTTGTCGCACTCAATTAAACGAAGAATTTCCGGATAGTCTCCAAGTGATAACTCCATGTGTTGCTGTATATAATGACATCGTTGATGTACACATCACAGCTATCTATTCCAGATGCTACCATGTTCGTTAAATGGCTGGAATGCTGAGGGAGAATTTTTCATACCGAACTGCATTACCTTATATTGGTAGAGTCCATCTGGAGTTGCAAAGGCCAAAAGCTGGTTTTCTCTTTCCGTAAGTGGAATCTGCCAGAATATTTTTAACAGGTCTTACTTCGTGATTTATTTCGGATTTCTAATTTTTTGAATAACTTATAATTCTTGGATTTTGGAAATGAGTCTGTTTTGGTGACACTGTTTACTTTTCTGTAGTCATTGCACATATGGAAAGTATTATCTGGTTTCGGCACTAGAATACACGGTTAACTCCAATTACTTTTGCTTGGTACAATAAAATTATTCGCTAACAAATATTCAATTTCATTTTTCAAAGATTCCTGCTTGAGAGGATGCATCCTGTAAGAATGCTGTTTTACAGGTGCACAATCTACAATTTCTACATCATGGTAGTTTTATTTGTTGGGGTTGGAACGTCTGTGAACAAGTGCGTCTATTCTATATTAGCTGCTTTAATTCATTCCATTCTTGTGGCTGGAAATGTGAATGTTTGTAGTCTAGTTTCTTTAATTCAACCAAGCCATTACAATCTGGTTGCACATCATCGTTTAAATCTGTAGGACAGGTACAACTAAACTGACTGAATGATTAACAGGGTATCTCTATCAACATAATCCTTTAACATACTTATACGGCAGAACTGTTTCTCTTTCTGTTTCTTCGGAGTGTTGTTGATATAATTTAAGTCACTTAACTTTTAATTTCCTGATAAAGAGGATTTTGAAGTATGGGCAAGAGATACAAAACTTTATCACCAAGCTGAAAAGTTCTTACCTTTGTAGTTTTGTCCTGCCTTAATTGAGTGTTAAGTGAGTTACCTGATGGTTATTTCTTACTACTTCACAGAGACAAAATCAAGAAGATGAACGTCTGAATCCTCTGTTAAAAGAAATTTATTTCTATTAAACCTCAATGGTCCAAGGATAGTATGTCCAAAAGCTGGTTTCAAAGGACTAAAACTTATGACTTGACAAGTGTAAGAGGATCTTAAAAATGACGTAAGGTCTTGTGAAAAGTCTTACTGACTATTACATGACCAGCCAATCGAGTTTATTTAGCTAAACTAAGAATTACCTGTCTATACGACTTAGGAACAAGAATGTGGTATGTCACAGACCACTCGTCATCTACGGGTTCCTTAAGTGGTCTCCGTTTTCTCATAAGGACCAAATTTTTAACAAAGTAGCAAGTTGATACCTCTGCTGCTTCAGTTTCGCTAATAGCCCTCAGAAACAAACAGTGATCTTATGATCTTTCTCCTTCCCGACAACACCTGATTGTCGTTTGTCATCCTGATTAGAAATGCGAGAATAAGTTGTAAAAAGAAGATCACAAATATTAATATCTTTTTATTGATCCATACCAGAAGCAAAAGTAATCTCGTCAAAAGCTTATCCAATACATGTATCAGTCAAAGGAATACCTTCCTGATCAACCTCATTCTCAAGATTTGTTGCCATAGCTCCAGTAACTGCATAAGCGGGGTATCAATTAGAGATTTAATTTTCAATAGGATCAAATGTTTGATCCAAACAAGACTTGTCAGTTACAATTGGATTAACCACAACCTTATCTCCAGCTAAGTCATTGCCTAGCATTAAAAGAAATACCTTCAATCGACAAAGCATTCACAGCTCCAATAGTCACTGGTCCTGAAACTAAGTCTGATGACAAATTACCATTATAAAGATGAATCTGAATAAAGCCGCGCTCAACCCCCAAAAAGAACACAGATGAAGAAGATTTCCCGCAGAAAAGCAAAGTACCTGATAATAGAAGGCTCTGAAAAGCTTCTGTGTCCCTTAATGTTTTATATTTTATTAGGGATATGATTGGCCAAATCACCAATAAGCGAATGTAACCTATATACATGAATTGTTCATCACTTTCCATGCTGAAATTAGGTGTTTGACCCAACAAATATGTTGTTTCCAACACATTTCCTTGACCTTAACCTCTGAGAAACAACAGCATTTGGAACAGCTCTGTCTTTATTATTTTGCTTATTTTGTAACTTAAAGCACCCAGAAATAAGCTGCCATATTTTTTTCGCATAAGGGCTTAATAAGATATAATATTTCTTATCAGTCTTATCAGAAGTTTGATTCCTATAAATTATTCCAGATTGAAATGTGTAAGTACTTGAGACTGAGTCAGTTTCTTATTACAGACCTGCTGAGAAGAAAATTTACTGACAAATGAAACTTTGTGAGCCATGGAATAGTTGTCAGCTGTACAGGCAGCGTTTTTCATAGTGTCTACATTGTGTTTATAAAGGTATGTCTTGACGTCACTATGTACGCATTTCTTGAACACTTCGACTAACATGACTTAACTAAGATGATCATAATCTTTAGCAATCTTTGTTGATGAAGATCACATATCAAACAGTTTATTTGTTTCCTTAGAAAACTTGACATGAGTTTGGATGTTTTCCTGTTTGCAATTCCGAAACATCTGTAAATATGCCTCAGGTACCAAGTCACAACCATTCGAGATACATTCCTTGACCAAATCATAATAAGCACTTCCATCTACTAACAGTGAAGTATAAAGTTCATGAGGTTTGCCAGTAAGTACGCTCTGTAGTAATAACGTCCAGTGCTGTCTTGGCTGTTTCAACCTTTCAGCCTATATTTTTCCTCAGAAGTGTAGAAAATATTTATCTACATCTTTTCTTTAAAAGTGCGTCTTACCTAATATTTTTGGTAACATCAAAACGTGAACGTTCATGAGTGGAGTACGTTCTGCCTGCCAGTTCTCATCATTTTAATTTTAATTGCATTTCCGTCTCTCTTTCGTCTTTTTTATTGGCCATTTCATTTATTTCTTTCTCCTTCATCTTTTTGTATTTGCAACTTAATTTGCATCTCTCTTTCTTATTACTTTTACATCTCTATTTTGCCCTATGCATTTGCCACTCTTCCCTTTCTATTCTTTATTCCTAATTTGAATTTCTCTTTCTTTTTCTTTTTCTGAATTTGTATTAGAATTTCTCTCTTTTTCTTCTTTGTGAAATTGATTTCAATTTATCTTTCCTCTTTCTGTATTTCTCTCTGTCTCTGTCTCTCTCTGTCTCTCTGTCTCTCTCTCTCTCCTTTCAGAATTTATATTTTCGTTTCTATTTCTTTTTCTTTTTTGGAGTTGACAGTTTCTAAAAACTACCTCCGTCTGTTTTTTAACTTTCAATTCTTTTAATTTCATTTCAAAACTAGATAGTGCATTCCTAATTAATCCCAAAGCACATACGTCAAAAATTTCCTTTCCAACAAACACTTGACCAAAATATTTTTAATTTCTTGTTTTAGCAAAGACAATTTTACCTCAAAAAGAAAATAGCAGTTGGCAAGCTCCAGCAACTCATCTTTTCTTAAACACTACAGCCATTTCTGGGTCGGATGGAAACAAAACTATCCACTCTGTACAGTGTGATAGCTTGTTGGTCTTAGTATGTAAACTCAAAATGATAAAGAAAGGGATAAAGAAATGTCCGAAATAAAATGAACTTAAATTTCAAAACAATTTAAATTTCTCAAAATGCTTTCCAAAGTTCAAGTCATGGATGAGCACTCACTTTCTCTTACGACTCTGTTACTATAAACTAAGAAAGGAAAACCAAAATGTTTTGTGAAACTTAACAAATAATTTAATTATCAAAGTTACAAAATGAACATGTAAGATTAACTTTCAGTATCACAAAGTGAATCCAAAATAATCCTAAAAGGTTCTATTCAAGTCCAAAAGAATCGAATTTTCCGAATGAATTTCAGATCCTCGAATATACTTACCCCAATGGTACTGTCCAGATCTCCTGTGAATAATTCACAATAGTCCCAGATTACTGTTCTAGTCCAATGAACCCATTGCAATTCCAATCAATAATCCTAACAAATGTCTCCTCTCAAACTATCTAAACACAACAGTAAACACATCTGCAGACTGGCTTTAACATATTAAATAAGAATGCTTAATCGGAATGAATCCAAAATAGGAATGAATCTGATTGTCAGTTCTGTCCTTACATACACATTAAAGAATCTATTATGACCATATGTCGCAATATACCCAAAGTGACAGATCTTTCTACTCAATATAATATTTCAAAATATATATTCATGTGAGCTACCCTATCCAATGGAAAATATTTTAATCCTTTAAGAACCCATCTGACCTAAACTCTCCAATGGGATATAACCCCAAACTAGTAAACAGGTCTTATTATTAATGTTATCATTAATAGTCGTAAACGATTACGTAAACAACCATTTATAGATCTTACGCAATCTACATTTAATATCTTAAAATAGAATTTAATACCTGTGCACAAAATATAACTATCTAATAAAGATGGTCATTGCAACTTATAATCATGAATAAAAACTTCACATAAAATAGACAGAATCATATAGCAAGAGTTATAACAATATAGATATATACATTTTGCTAAGACCCTATGGTCATAAACTAAGGAACATAAAGAAGCGATACCAACACGATTTTTTAAAACTTAACAAACAGTTCGATTCTCAAAGTTTAAAAAATGAAAATTATAGGAGGATCGTACAGCAATATGGATTGAATCCAAAACAATTCTGAAAAAGTTCAATAAATGTCCAAAAGAATGAATTGTTCTGTAAAACAGCACTCGAAACAACTACTCCGCAAACTGGCTGACTCAACCCGGGACGCTAGTGCTCAGACATTCAAGACATCAGCACTGGCCCTCTGTTATTCGACAGCCGAGTATTACGTTCGTGTCTGGGCTCGATCGTTCCATACCAAATTAATTGACGTCCAGCTCAACATAACAATGTGCATAATATCTGGAACACTACGTCCTACTCTTTTACCATGGCTGCCGGTACTCAGCAACATTCCTCTATTTCCACAGAATAATCCAAACAAATCTTTCATCTCAAATAAATACACGTCTGCAGACTTGATGTGAAAATAAGAACACAAAAGATAAGAATGAGAAAATTTGTTTCCAGTCCTAGGAACTTATATACAGACGAAAGGGTAAAACACGCATGTTGCCACTACTTGTTAACTAACTAATTACGTATATCCAACATCGCAAATCAATTCATAATCTAACCCATCAAATAGGAAATAACTTAAGTCTTCTAAGAACCCACCTAACCGACCTGTCCTATGGGAGACAGACCGAAGATTATATATGAACTTGATTGATAAATTTATTGTATTTTGTCACTTCTGTAATTATTGTTGTGAGTCATGAATAACTTCTCAATAACTGGTTTGGTTTGGTTGAACCCGCTTTAAAGTGTTTTGTATTCTATGTTTTTATGTGTATGTGTACTTCTCAGTGGTAACCTGTACAACATCTGTTTTATTTTTCTTTTCCTCATCAAATTATATTGCCATATTTACATGATAAAAATACAAACATCTAGACAAAATGATTATGCATGATAAGATGATTAAATACGAAAGCACTGTTTGTCTTTAGTGTGACAGAAACAAGCATTCAAACCATTGGCGTGTACAGTAGTTTTACTTTCAATATGAACGAAACACCTCAGCTCATGTGACGCAGTGCTGCGCATGCTCAGCAGTGAAAAAAGCTGAAGGGAATCTGGTTGTTTTACGTCATTGAAGTTGAACTGTTCTGTCAGTGAAAGTTACTTTATAACGGGTACAGTATTCTATTATTACATTACATTGTTTTGCGTAAGCATGAGAAGAACAGTGCAACGAAGAAGAACCTTTCTCCTTAAGGAATAAAAATAGCAAAAAACACACGGAAGCCAAATTTAAGTATATGTATAATTAAAATTACTCTCTATTGTGAAATTCAAGTCACTATCAAAGCTTCATGAAGATAACTTACCTCTTCCATTTCTCCATTCCAAACACTATTCTCGGATTGGTCTGAAAACTCGCTGGTGCATCAAGGCCAAACAGAAACTTTTGTATCAGACTACACCTACAATTAAATTCATTGGCTCATTTGTAGCTTAGCGGTCAGTCATATTTTGGTTATTATAGTCGTGTTCAAGGCAATAGATATGAAACAGATGTATTCTAAACATAGCTCTATTTTTTGGACAGATAACATTTAGTTAATGTTACCAGTTTTGAACAATTTGATTTCAGTGAATTTTAAAAAACCTTACTCTGAACTCTTGCATTTGACAGATACAGCGACTCTTCATATCCGAAGGATAAAGACCATGGCACTTGAAGTATCAAAGATTTTAAACAAGAACTGTCTGACATTCTTAAATAATCTGTACATTTAAGAAAGGTAAGAATATCTAGACATGCGCTTCAATCTTTGATGTATACAGCAGCAAAACTACGGAATCCTCTCCATCAGATTTTAACAATTTGAATTGTCTCTTAAAGACCTGGCCTGGGAGCTTATATGGAGACGCAAGCGAATAATTTGCTGCTGCTACATAAATTGGTAACGTGTTAAGCGCGTTAGGTTCTAGTCTTGCATATATGCTCGTAGCTATAAGTTGCTCTAAATATTAGGTTTTGTCGCCTACACATGATTTGGGATGGATTTTCCTCACTTCGGCTCTTACATTTATTTGTTATATGCTTCTGATTCATTAATACTTATCGTATATGTGTGCTTCTGTATGTTTTGCCTGGTCTTGTCCTTGTATATTTAAAATCGGTATGTATGTAAATAGTACCTTAAGCATATATTGTCCAGACATTATTTTGACCTGTCTATTTTAACACTGCATGTAAGCGTAGTGTATGTTCTATTCATGCAAGCTGACTTCTCTGTATTGAAGTTTTCAACAGAAAATAGTAATGGTGGGGGTGGGGTGAAGTATCTTAAATGTGTATTGAACTAGCTGTTATACATGTATATTTTAACACCGCCTATAATTGAAAAAAAAGTTGAATCTTTACATTTAAAATATTTTTCTGTACTAAAATATATATTATAAATGAGGATGGGTATGCAGTGTTAGCATGTAAACATAATTGTATAACTAAAATAATGTATGATTGTATGTATGTCTGATTGCTGAAGTAAATTGTTATATTGTTACTGTGTAATGCAATTCCGACTCTAAATAAAGGGGCCCCGGGTGGTCCAATAGTCTAGGGCGTCTTTACAGGTCACTCACACAGCACACCTATGTCCACACAAGTTTGAGTCAGGGCTCGACCAACGTGGGTTATGTGCTAAAACTTGCCAGTAGCTTCCCGTTAGTCGGTGTTTCTTCCCGGGATTCCCGGGATCTTCCTCAACCTAATATCCTGGCTGCCATGTATCATGTGCTGATAAGTGCCGTTAAAACCCTACAAAAACCAAAAAAACAAAACCTTTAAATAAAATTTGTCAATGTCAACGTCTGACCTATTTCATCGCTTTGCAATTATGGGGACATAGGTACGTTCCGATAATTACATATCAGTCTCAACAGTGACGGTAAAATAATCAGCACTTTGTCCCTTCAGATTGATTGCTCTCTCTCTCTCTCTCTCTCTCTCTCTCTCTCTCTCAAACACGCT
>JAECUM010048462.1:0-21754 GCA_016617855.1 Megalonaias nervosa
ATGATCGCCGCACATAATCACAGCAGCATTTTTTGTCAGTAACCAATCAAGAAATATTTTTAATGTTTCTAACAATACTGTACATATTTCATCCCAGATGATAATCCGGGGTATATATTTCTCACCCATTCGCTCAGGTGTCCACGTATACCCGCACCATCTGAAGAAACCATGATAAGTTTGAGATTTTACTCCTCGTTCGTTTATTTCTCTGGCTAGTCTATGTGTAGATGTCAGAACAATCATATCAAGGTAGTTCTTCAAACTACGGCGAAATAATTCAATGGCAAGTGTTGTTTTTCCAGAACCTCCAGGCCCATTGAGATAAACGGTTTTATGTCTGATCACAGGATCAAACACAGATAGTGCTGTCGATGTTAATATTTGATTATGATTGCTGTAATATATTTCCTTGATTTCAACGTCTGCAGATTCTGAATAATCAAGTATATTTTCTTGTTTTATTCTCCATGATCCCCATTTGTCATTACCGAGTAGCGGTTTTAGCAAATCTAAATACACTTTATTTATATAAAATGAATCCGTGGCAACTCTAACCGCGTAACGAGGAAATCTATTTATCATCGATAATAAATTTATAGAAACGTAAGCGAGCATAGAAGATCTTAAATGAGTGAATTGCGGTGACTCACCATCAATATAACTCACGATTGTACCTAATTTAGACCCGTCTGATAAATAAGCATTACTCCGACTCATAAATATATTTTCTTCCGTTGCATCAGCAATTATAAAATCGAGCTCAGCATCATCCATGATTAACCTTGTACACATTCGTTTATGATCATATGATCCTCCTTGAGTAAATTTACCGATTATTTTCCTACCAAGATCTTTTGCAACTTTATTTTCATAATCAATCATATCAGGATTTTCGTCATCTGACTCTGTCAGGGGTTGTGGTAACCAAACTTGTATATGCAGATGATATAATATAATAGCTTCGGTCACGCATAACGACACTAAGATTCCAGTATCAAGCATATTTCTTAATAGTACTATTGGAACCCAATATTTTTCTGAGAAATGTCTCCCAAACCAAACATAAATAATCGGATGCAGATTTTTCGCAAACTCAAATGATTCTATACAAGCAAATCCAGTTAAATCAAAATCAGGTAAGAGTCCATTTATCGCAACTCTGGTCATCTCGTGTGTGGGATGTCCGAATCTTTTAAAGTATTTAGAACATTCTCCGTATCCAAGAAAACTTCCAGGATAACACGCTACCATATCAACCACTATAATGTCGCTATAATCGTATTTAGTATTCCATAATCCGCCGTGTCCGTGTTCAACAAAACTGTGCTGGATGTCTTCAAGAAAGTCTAATCGTGTCGGTTTCCATGAATTGTTTTCTTGAGCAAAGTGAGCCGCAACCGATGGAACTGTAAAACAATTATTTAGTAATTGTTCAACTTCAGCATCATCAGAATTATATTTCAATGCAAGATTCTTCATTTTTTCGTGGAGAGATTCTGCACAATAAATTTCTCCGTTAGGCCTTACAAATTGATCGTAATACGAATCTGAACTCTGAAATAACCAAACAGTTACAGGGTCACTCTTAGTAATATCACTGATAGCGTCAAATATATAATCGCTATAAAATTTAACTGTCCTATCCCTTGGAAATATTGTTATAGCATTAGTCCATGCATGTGCGTTATGATCAATGATTGTTATAGGGGTTCCATTTTTTACATGTTTCGGTTTGTACAAAATTTCTCCGGTTAGTGTTTTTACTGTTATTGGAAATCTTAATTTCTTTTCTAGCTTAGCAACATCACTGATAGATGCTCCGGTATCTTTAACTGTTTCTGCCCACGCATTTAATTTTTTACGTCTTAGATTAGTTAAACCGTTTCCGCGTATTGCTTTTGAGAAATGTTCCATAACTCGCTCAGCTACGCAGTTTAGTCCCCTTGACAATTTCATTGGCTTGAGATCATTAACGTTAGGTTTATCATTTAGCGGATATATCGCATAAATAACTGCCATTACAGGATACTCTCGTTCATACGGTTTAACAATACCAGTCAATATTCCTGGTTTTGATTGTTTATTTAATGTAACAGTATTATTTCCAGCATGAAGTCATACAAGTTCATATTTATCACGGATAATCCAAGTGTCATCATCTGTCTGCATAATAAATTTTACTAAAATAATATATCGCTGATTGTCGAGATAGTTGATAATATTTTTACCTCGTTCGTCATGCATTCTAGCATCGATGGTATTCATGATCCTGAATGTTGACCAAGTATGAGCCGCACCATCATTGCAAAATTCAAACAAACAACCGATGCTGATGGCTTATGATAGGATTTTCTCTTCCTTGTAATAAATCATGCGTAAATGAATTTTGTGGTCAACACATGCAAAGCTTTCGAAAAGGTAGTCTAGGACCGAAACCGTGTTTACGATGCGGTGTTGGAGTGAGAGGAGAAACACGGTTATGTGTGCAATGCGGTGGTAAAAGATACAGAGAGCTAAAACGATATTATGATAAGAAGTCGTCAGGTGAATCTCCCATAAAAAACACTGAAGACTATCTGGCTAGATTTCAAAATAATCATTTAGACAAATAGTATTACTATATAAAATGGAGCAAAAAGACTTTGTTAAGCATCCAATATATAAAAATTATGAAGCGTCTCGTGATGGTGTAATCAGAAATTGCAAATTAAAAAGATCAGTCGGTAATGTTGATAATACTGGGTATTTCAGATTTACTGCTGGAAAAAAAAAGATATTTATCTCATAGGTTCATATTCGAATGTTTTCATGGGGTCATCGAAGATGGACTTGTAATTGATCACATTAATTTAAACCCAAAGGATAATAATGTATGTAACCTCCGGGTTGTTACGCGAAGCCAAAATTGTATTTTTTGAAGAGTTGGTTATAATGATAAGTCTCCAAGATCAGTTGTATCCATAAATACAGATACTGGTGAAGAGAGAATTTTTAATTCTATAAATGCTTCTGGTAAATATTTTGGTATCATCCCCCGTTCGGTATAATATGTGGCAGATGATATATATAAATCAGCATTTTCAAAAATGTTTAAATATAGGATCACGTTCCGGTATTTACAATGAAGCGAGATAAATCCGTCATCGCTGATAGAGCAATCAAGTAGTTGTCTCCCTTTTTTTTGTTATTGTGTGTGGAGTATTAATAATTGGTTTAGTATATTTGACCACGATTATCGTGGAGAATAATTTTACAGCCAGTAATTGGATCAAATAACCGTTCTATCCCTGATTTATCATTGTTGATGGATCTGTACAGATCCATCAACAATGATAGAAGCCTCAGATTCGCTGAATAACTGTTCTATACCTTTTTTATCATCATTACCGATCCGTTTACTAATAGAAGGTTGAAGGGAGATACCTCTGTCATCGCTGATAGAGTAATCAAGCAGTTATGGTACTACAATCTAATCGTAATGCTTGAATATCTCTCCAGTCCAGGTATCTCAACTATGTGGAAGTATTAATTGTAGAAAATATATATTATACTTTCCTCAAACAAACGTAGAAACCTCAGCCGTGATATTATATCATGGGACAGATAAATCTATAATAGGCCGATATTGTACATAACTGCTTCATATATCGATCTCAGCAGACTACATGTATCTTTGTAGTAGGCGGAATATACCAGAATAATATCGATCCATGCATTCATTGCTAGATAGTTCTACCTTGACTGTGTCAAGAGGCTTGAAAATATAATATTTTAACAAGGCAGAAACGGCAGAAATATGTAAAATTACAGATTTTGTGATTTATTTTCGCATTTTATTCAGAATCTGATAAAATACTGATCACGGAATCTGCTGTGACAGAGTCAATGCTTATATATTTATTTTTGAAACATATATTTGTAAGTGGAACATGGTGCATTGGTAGCACGTCTGACTCTCGTACTCGAGGTCTTGAGTTCGGTTCCCCATGACTGACACATGTCGGTGGTTTGTGGTCCTGGGATGCCACTTATTTTAATAATTGGGGCGCATGCATAAGCCTCATGTAACCCTCGCCAACGTCAAACAACGTGGCGAGTGCAGTTTTGCACTTTCCCCAGGGTTTGATTTTTTTGGGGGGGTGGGTTACTATATGCGCTTGCGTCCTAAAATAAATAACAGGATGATGTGAACTCGTGATCACTGAAGGGTACCCACATAGAAGCATTCAAAAAGAATGTCCGCCGGACCAAAAAGTCTCAATAAGGTGCCTGTGGACCATAAAACAGGTCTTAACCGATGAAAGAGTGCCCTGTGGGCTTAAGGCCTCAATAACGGACTCTTAGGACCTTATTGGTAAAAGGCTTTACCGGCAGAAGGGACCCAGTGGAATGGTAGACTGAGCATCATCACTGCTGTTTATTTTTATTCAAAAATATATTTTTACTTTTATCTGATTCAGAATATATTTTTACTGTTATTTTTATTCAGAATATATTTTTACTTTTATTTGTATTCAGAATATATTTTTACTTTTATTTTTATTCAGAATATATTTTTACTTTTATTTTTATTCAGAATATATTTTTATATTTATCTGATTCAGAATATATTTTTATATTTATCTGATTCAGAATATATTTTTATATTTATCTGATTCAGAATATATTTTCATATTTATCTGATTCAGAATATATTTTTATATTTATCTGATTCAGAATATATTTTTATAGATTCAGAATATATTTTTATTATGATAAAATTTTATTTTTTTTATGAAACTCAGTAAGATTTTCTAAATTTGATGGGTAAGTTACCCAACAATATTGTGAATTCAGTCAGATTTTCTAAATTTGATGGGTATATTACCCGTCAATATTGCGAATTCAGTCAGATTTTCTTTTTTATTAAGAAAATATATTTGTATTTTTATTCTGATTCAGAAATATTTTTATTATAATAAAATTTTATTTTTTATGAAATTCAGTCAGATATTCTGAATTTGACGGGCAATATACCCATCAAAATTACGAATTCAGTCAGATTTTCTAAATTTGACGGGTAATATCCCCAACAATATTGTGACTTTGATCAGATTTTCTAGCGTTGACGGGTATTATACCCATCAAAATCGTTGAATTTAGTCAGATTTTCTAAAATATTTTATTTTTATTCAGAAATATTTATATTTATTTTTATTCTGATTTAGAAATACTTTTATTGTAATAAATTTTTAATTTTTATGAAATTCGGTCAGATTTTCTAGCGTTGACGGGTAAGTTACCCAACAATATTGTGACTTTGATCAGATTTTCTAGCGTTGACGGGTAATATACCCAATAACATTGTGATGCTGGTCCGATTTTCTAGCGTTGACGGGTATTATACCCATCAAAATCGTTGAATTTAGTCAGATTTTCTAAAATATTTTTATTTTTATTCAGAAATATTTTTTTTCGTTCAGAAATATTTATTAAACAAATAATTTATAATATAAAAAGTAATGAACCACGAAAACATCACATCAATTATTACTGCTATTAAGCAATTACAACACAGCGGTATAAAAATATCAGATGAGCTTGATCCTGAAAAAAATAATGAGCGATTTTGAATCATTACAATTT
Organism: Megalonaias nervosa; assembly: GCA_016617855.1. Taxonomy (NCBI): domain Eukaryota; kingdom Metazoa; phylum Mollusca; class Bivalvia; order Unionida; family Unionidae; genus Megalonaias; species Megalonaias nervosa. The sequence goes on from JAECUM010048462.1 coordinate 5,629, forward strand.
CGAAAATCCGAAAATAGGTATACGTTGCCCTCCGATTATAGATTCATAAAGTTAATCCAGCAGGCGATGTTACGATCGCTGGCAGCAATCACGGATACGCAAGTGAAATTATTTGTTCCTCTTTCACGGGCCATCGAAAAGGTTAGGTCAGAATTATCTCACGAATAGGAAACGAAAAGAATTGTACACGCTCGTATAAAACAGCTGAGAGATATTATGTCGATGACGGAAGAGTTACTGGCTAAAGATAAGGACGAGTGTGAAAGTGACTATAGTGAAAACAAAACTAATAATGTTGTACCAGAATAATTTATTTCTGATCCTGATAAAATCACGGGGGTAAAAAAAAATATTTTATCCTTGACATTTTTTTTTTTTTGCTTGATGTTTTCCGTAACTACGATGACGTTGATGACGAAGTCATTACGAACGCACATACAGATTTATATTTAACGACTCTGACCTAAGATCGAGCAAGTGGCCAGACTGGTTAGTAAGTTTGAAATGTATCCATGATAAGAGTGGATTATGACATTTTAGATAAACAACATTGACTGGTTCTGATACAATCAAATAACCTGGTGGGACTTGAGGTGTGAATGAATAGAGAATGTATCCTTGTTGGGCCTGATTGGATTTTTCAACGTCAACTTGATAACTGCCGCCGATGACATCATATACTAGATTGACAGCGATCGTTGATGTGATATTGACGATGCCCGGTGAGACATGACGGCCGCCCCCGTACGGATCGTTGTTGTATCGGAGAATACTTGCCGGTGGGGCTACTTTTCTCCATGATTCTAGGATTTTTGGAAACTTTTCCTTGACAAGATCAATAACTGATTGTCTCAAGTCACCGATTTTAAGTTTAGTATATGCTCCTTCGTAAACCTCAATTATAAATTTAATATCTTCTGGGTCTTTCTTATATTTATACGCATTTTTGACTAAAACATGTTTAATATATTCGAAATCAAATAATATTGAATTCAGATGCTGAATTGCTTCTATGATATTTTTTTTCACATCATCGCTGTAATAATATATCAGATCAACGATTAAATTTTTGACATTGGTAAACATCCGGTTAAATTCATCTACTATGATTGTGTTCGTAACGGTGATAATTTTCATATCCCATATCAAACGTCCATTTACACTCAGATCAGGAATTTTTTCTTGCCCATCAGTAAAAAATTTATCAATGACCCACGGATATTGAATATTTTGGTAATCTGGAAGTTTGATGAATTTCCGATCATTTGTCAGAAACTCATCTCGGCGTGGTTCTGGTGGACCTTCATAAACTGGCGCGACCTCGGACCATCCCAACACAGTTCTAATCGAACGTTGATATATGTCCACAGCATAATCCGGTGATAATATTTCAACGGCCGATGACAGCGTTGGTTCGTGAACAGTAATAGCAATCTTTGATTCTTTTCCTGTGATGGATTTAATTCTGCGCTGGAATTCTTCATTGATCTGTTCTATTTGATAACTGCCCGTTGGAATACTAACTACTTGCCAATCTGGTGTTCCATCGGGTTCATTTTTATTTGCAAATACTAATGAATTATTCGGTTGTAGTCCACCAAATGATTTTGACCTAATATTTGGCCAACTATAATAAACTCGTAATTGCGCTAGCGCTATCTCGGAAGCTGGAATTGCGGTCGGAAAATTAATATTGAATTCAGGATTAGTTGAACTCACCGATATCATTGTGGTTCTTACCGGAGCAGTATTAGTGACGATATGTTGTAATAATTCCTGCGATCGCTGATCGAACGTTGACATTATTATACTATTATTGTTTTAAATCCTGTTCAGGAATTTTGTCATCAAATACTGCATTGTAGATCTTTATTATAATACTGAATTCTTCGTCAGATATTATTCCATTATTAAGCGACGAAGAAATCATCAATGATAATTTAGAGTATGCGGTCGTTGCAGTATGCAATTTCATCGTGTACTCGTTCAATTTTTCATTCGTGCACGTATTTATCTTTTTCGCGATAATATTAAATATTCTAGCAATCGTGGTTGACGATGAAACAATGATTGTTACAACGATCGGAGCTGTCATCGTCAACGTTGATAATACTACGCCGGTTCCAGCAACAATCCCGGAAACCGAATAAACGACGATATCAACGACAGCCGCACGTCTACGATATTTCTTTATTTTTGCTGTATAATTATCGATGATGGTTTTTAATTTATTCTGCCAAGTTGTTACTTGATCGTATCTGTATCGCTGAACGTCTATCATTATACTGTATTAAGTCGTTGTCTAAGACAACGGAGGTGTTTCAGCTACGAATTCTATGCACCACCAGTAAGACGCTGTGGTAAATTTTTTTGTCAGATGGTTCCAGTATAAATTCTTCTTCTGCATCTTTATTTAATATAATAGATACAGTTCCAGAAAAGCATCGGTTGAATAACGCCATGGAAATGTAGTAAATATCCTGAATTTTGCAGAGCTGAACACGAACAGCCTATACACGCCAGTGACCTCCGCGGTATGTTTGATAGTGTTATTTTGCGGTGTCCATGTTGATGATCCCGATGATGCTGTGTACACGATATTGCTAATTTGTTTGTGTGGAATTTTAATCAGATTGGTTTTTTGAACCATACTAGGAATTCCACTGACAATATCTTTGACTTTACATTTATATCGGTGAGATTTATGTCAACGGTTGGTGGACTTCCCAAAAATTCATCAATGGTTCTGTTTACATTTCTGCGGAAATTCAGAAACAGTTGTACTTGATTAGTAAAATCAGTTTTGAGTGTGGTCATTCCATCGTTGATGGTAGCTAACGACGTTGTCACTGGAATTTCCTTATCATCGACATATTTCTTCGTTGCAGCGTCGAGATTATCCGTCGGTTCTCCTACGTTAGTAATTTTATTCTTATTCATGTTGAGAACCCCGTGCATGGTATCACCGAATGTTAACAACCTATCAATGATCGACACCGCAGTAATACCACCAGGAACAAGTTTGCCTTCTCTGTTATATACAGCAATAAGACCTTCTCGCGATAATCGACTGCGAATAATAATATCATTGATTGAAATATTACTCGTCTTCAATTTTCCTTCACGGTTTTGAAATATAACAAGTTCGTTTTGATCAACGTTGGCAAGATTGAGCATGTCAGATAATTCATCATTGATCTGCCGTGTTACTAGCTTGAGTAAGTCTTCACCTGGTGCTTGTTGAGGTTTGGTTTTAGCTGATCGTCCGTAAATATCTACCATTATATGATTAGCGATTATTTAATGTATATTCGTGTACAGTTTTATGAGGTGGTTTCCTTGATCTTGATACAGCATCAAGTACTGCTAGTGCTTCACGGCCACATATCGGCGGATCGGTTATTTTTTTGTGTTGATAGCGTTGAATACCAGATTGGAATATTGCCAGTGATAGAATCACCAGTAACATACTTTAAAAATTCTTTTGGTGGTGCCAGTCCGTACGAATCGAAATAAATAATTCCACGTGGATCAATTGCGTACGCAACCCAGTGAGTGCCACGACCAGAGCTTTTATCGAGATTAATAATACCTGTTTCTGACAGATTTGGATGTTTTGGTAATTGATCACGCATAAAAACACCCCTGAAATTCTTTATATTTAATCGAGCAGCAGGATCAAGTAAATCAAAGTTAGACATCGGGAAAATCAGCGAGTCCCTGGAATTCTTAATCCTTTTCCGTATCGAGACCCTGGAAGTCTCAGACCGTGACCTGTTCGGGATCGTCTTCTTTTTATTTAATCCTTTTCCCGTTACTTTCTACAGAGCCATTCCAGCAGCTGTCCCAGCTGCACCTAACGCAGCAGCTTTTGCAACAGCTGGAGCGGCTGCGGCTATTAATGCTGGAATAGCTGCGAGAAGCGGAAATATTCCTCCGGTTTTAATAGTATCCTTGATTGCACCCACTGAAAGATTTAATCGTATTCCTTTATTGGCGTGTTTAGCTTCGTTGAATCTCTTAAACTGACGTTCGGTCAACGATAATTTATTTGCACCTCTCATTTGTTCTTGTTTTAATGATATTTTTGTTCCGCATCGTGATGCTAACGGTGATTGTAATCGTTTAATCTGACCCGGGGTCAGACTGACACTAGCATGATGGTATGACATTTATAATTTTATTCATGATCTAATTACATATTTTCTACGGGAGCATCAGTAACTCTCATTCGTCCACCAACACCTTCAAGCAACATTGTTTTATCGGATAATATAACATCAATTGCTCTGAAATTAGCAACTCCAGCATTACTAAAACGAGCTGGAAAAATGTATGTCAACGACGGACTGTCTAAACAAATCCAAATGTTCCAGTGAAAACTAATAAATCGGATATAGCGTTGTGAAATCTAGCTGTGATATTTGTAAAACAGTATCAATATTTTCAACACGACCCACAAATGACATCAATCTATGATACGCACGCGCCACATGATTTAACTCAAAATTCAACAAAATATCCTCTGATGGTTCCTGATGTCCGTTTATTCTTAATGAAACTTTAGAAACACCGACTTTGTCAAATATCATAGCGCTACTTTCTTGACTATTTAATCGATTAATAAGTTGAAGTGCAACGAATATATGTCGAGGCGCAGAAACACCTTGCCGTGACGCTATTTGCCACGTAAATAACCCATCAATTGCACTTTGAATAGCATCTGTGGTTATTTTTAACCAAGACAACGTTGACTTGCCGCCGCTGCCCATAAAAGCGAGTAACCGATCTTCTTCAGATATTGCTGGAGTCATCACTGGCATCCACAATGAAAGTTTTGTTAGATTTACTCTACCGGCATCAAAAGTAGCAGGTCGCCATATTGCATCATCGTCGGTTGCTTTTCGTACAAGTACAACTGTATGTTTGGCTCCGAAAATGACCTTTCGTACGTGTCTGCAGAATCCAAAAAATATGTGATAATGGAATTGCACATGAAAATCTTCGGCGGCCTTCCCTCTCCAACATTGCTCGACGTGACCTAAATCCTAAGTTGAAATTTTGATTAACATTAATAATCATACTTTGCACATCCGCGTCAGCATTTCTAGCAAAGTTTCTTGGTCGTCCTATTTCATACTGTTTGTATTCAGGATGATCAGAAGTATCTTTGGCAAACATCATTGATGGACCAGCTGATCTTGTATAATCGTTGCTGTATCTTGCAAGACCAAGTATCGTCGTGGCAACATCAACATCGTTTTGAATTGATTCAATATTTCTTCCGTCGATCATGTATGTGGCGCTGTCGAACAACGCCATGATACCGTTGTTGACAAAACCAGCAATAACATTAGCGTCATACGGTGTATCATCCGTTTTTACAAGTTCGCCTTCTACTTCAATAAATGCTTCAGCGGGCAAGAAATATCTTCTTGTATCTTGAACTTGTAATTCAATTCGTCCGCTCTGATTTGGTAATCGTGCGTCGTAAGAATAATATTGATAATCACGCATAGATTCATCTTTGAGAACTGGTGCATCCATGTCAAATGCGGGATCAGGTACACGTTTGAACATGTTATGTTACTGGTCATCGTCTAATACGAAGACCACTTCCTGCCATCAGACTTGCTACTACGTCTTTTTCCCCCTCTTCGGCTAACTCTGCTAGTTTTTGATTTGCGGCTTCATTTATTATTTTACTAACACTTGCAGGCATCACTTCAGTGCTGGGTAATTTTACTGGCTGAGATTTTCGTCGTATTAATCGTGCTAGTCTATCTTTGATTACAGAGAATGCTTTACTAGCAACGTCACCAGCAGCGCTAATACCTTTTTCACGAACAACGTCAATAGCTTTCACTGATAGTTGTTTTGCGATCGGTATTGCTTTTGGGGCTATCCTCGAAAATAAACCCTGAATGACATCACCGAGTCCATCTCCGTAAAATGTCTTGTATATAGGTAATCTTGAATTTACCACCCTGACCATAGCTGGTCCACGTTGAGCAGCGTGTATGATCATCTATTATAATAATTATATCTAACTGTTTAATCACTGTGATAATCATCGGTAATTTCATTAATGAATGACCGATACACGTTAATAGCCATGATGCCACCGGTGAACAATCGTTGACAAATTGATGAGATTTCGTTGATAATTTCAGGAGAATTATTACCAACTCGTTTCCCACCGATTAAAATTTCTAATCTATCTACGTCGGCAAGGATATTACCGGGACAAGTAACAAGACCACTTCCTCGAGCATTAATACCACTTCCAGTTGCACCTTTATCAGTATCACCTTTATCCGGACTTAATAAATAATCAAGGACATCTGAGGGTTCTTCTGCTGGGGAATAAAATGCTTCATCGCTGGATATAGTTTTTTTGTGGTTGTGATAATGATAGTTGTTGTTGTTCCTTTTGTTGTCGTCGAACTCGCTGTTTTGGCGGTGGCGATGATGATCGTTTTGATTGTTGTCGTATTTGTTGTTGTTGTTCTGGTGGTAATTGTATAAACGAAATATAACCATCTATCCCATGAACATATGTTATATATCTTGGATCGCTGTTTCGAATTCTATCAGTGCTGTAATGTATACGATATATCCATTTGTACCAAGTTTCGAGACTTACAGAATCATCGGCGTATTCAGGTTTTAAAAATTCTTTTGGATTATCGTAACTTTTTACAGCACTCGCAGCTAATTGTCTTACATTTTTGACCTTTTTGATATCATTAATAACATTTTCGATAAATTTATCAGACAGATTCACCCTGGCTCGTGCTCCTGATTCTTGTTGAGTATCACCCTCCGCTTGATCTATTTCTTCAGTTGGCTGAACCGCAGCTATTTTCTCCGGAAGTTTTCGTAGAATTTTTTTTTTTCTTTTTAGTTCGCTTCGCTATATTTTCAGTTTGCTCCGCTGTTTTATTTAACACAGGAAGAATACATTCAATAGTCTTCGTGATAGGTTTAAATAATTGTTCTGCGGATTCTGTAAATTCTTCTTGTGTTTGTTGACGCTCTTGTAATTTTTGTTTAACACTATTATCAAGCCGAAGATATTTCTGTATCACTTCTAGTCCCTCTCGAGCTAATCTAGCTGAATGAGCTTCACCAACCATTATTGATATAACGCAATGGTTTAATTACAGTAGCAGAGAGGGTGAGGCTGACAAAAAAATGAGTGTGAGACGCAAACAAAAACACGCCTAAATTTTGAAAAAAATATGTCAACGAACGAGCAACAAAAACGAACTAACTCCGTCGATTTTTGTTGTTGAAATATGTTCGGTTAGTGGATTCGGTTTAGCGTTATTGACCTTATTTTTAGCCCTTCGTAAGAACCGTTATTTTTGCTAACGGACACTCGGAAAAAGTTGTAAGGTCCACACTCCCTGCTGCTATTACACTGAAACAACATCCATATTGAGTCAACTTTATTACACTGAAACAACATCATTTATTCCTTGAGTACAAGGTTAAGAAACATCTCCGTGTCTCGACCATCAGTCCTCTTCAAATCTCGGGGTTAAGAGACGTTGTTTTCAGCATGATTTCGGAATGTCTTAATCGGGGTGAAATGCATTCCCGTTTGTGAGATAACATCCGTATGCAATCTACTTTATACAACAGAGAGAACATCAATATTCAATCCATTTTATTACACTGACTTAACATCCGTATTCAGTCAGTTATTCAACAGAAGTAACATTCATACTCAGCAAACGTCATTAAATTGATATAACATCCGTGTTCAGTCATCTTTATTACATTGAAATAACATCAATTATTAATTGGAGGAAAATCTTAAGGAACTGGTCCGTGAATACACCCTCTATCCTTTTCAAATCTCGCGGCTAAGATATGTTTTTTCCTAGAATGATTTCGGAATGCAACGAATTCACTAGCTTTTGGTAGAGGACACTCTTCATCGATATCGGGATTTCTATAAAGAAAGAAATAAACGCTTATATGGAAAGAATAGGACTCTACATCCACGAATTTAAATATCAACAAAAATATGATTTTTCTTATGACCTCAAACTTCATCTCCACAAAAATGAATTATTTCTTGGTCTGCTAGTGAACACAGTCTAAAATACAGGCTAAATAAAGGTAGATAACTCCACCGATAATATGATGTTAAAAGACTCGTACAATTGGGTGTCCCTTTAAATGTAGAACTGATAAGCCTGTCACTCTGAATGACTGGCATCTAACCACACTCTTTCAAAATTATAAAACCTATTCTTTGTATAAATGCTATCTATATACATCCTAGGCATCTTATTGTGTCTATGGTTTTTATATAAGGTTGTTGTGAACAAAATTATTTATTCCACCTTTAAGTTTAATCTCTAGAATTGTTTCCTGTTGTGTTCATATATAACTTTTGAAACGAATCATTTATTTTAAATTATTCATTGTAATTATTAGGTGCTCATTGACATTTTGGACAAAATCACTATTTGACGACTGTTGTCAATTCAACAACATTCTGGATTATACCATTATGATACATCGAGACTGTCGGTATATCAGTTCATTCAAGACTATTACATTCATTACTGGAATACAATTTAAACACTATAATTTTGAATTTTTCGCAAAACGGTTTGAATTTTTGGGATTAATTTACAAACATTGTAAGTTCCTTTGACAATTTGTTTTACTTTCTAACGTACAGAAATAAATGTATTTGTTCCGGCTTGAAGTATTATGACGAAAGTAATATTAAAATGTTCCTCTGCGTACATGACTAGTCTGTGAAAAGGAGGATGTGAGGATAGGCCTGTGAAATATGGATCATTCTCCATTGCTCATCCTCCTAGTGTTTTGAGTTAGCAAGATCTGCTGACTCAAGTGTCAGCCAAGGTGATGTGAAAGAGAAAGGGTCCAATGCGTTTTGCTAACGAAATGTTCGGTCGGTCAATGGGTCAGACATCTAGTGAACACGTGCTCAATAATCGCCTTCATACCTATTATTACTTAAAGAACCAGCAGAAGTTGCTTTGATATAATGCCGCATGCCGCTATATTAAGATTTTACAAAATCCTGCATGCCAGAAAAAGTCATGCGGGGTGTTTACATTAAAAGTTATGTTAGTTATAAGAATAGCTTGCCTATTTTAATAATTGATTTTGCACAAAATGGATTTGAGTAGACTTTTGGAATCGTTTGCGAAAGCACAAGGTACAACAAAAGTCGCCCGAATAGTTTAAGATTATGCCAAGAAATATTAGTGGCTCCGAGCTACCGACGGTCCTTTGAATTTATCCAATTGCCACAACTGGTGAGATTTCCAAAAGAAATTAAATCTACCGCAACAACTTTGCAATATCTGTTGAGAACACCTTTTGAGGTAGTCATCGGAAAATACATGGAGTTTACCACTAAGGAAAACGTCACTGGAGTTGGTATATGTGTTGCAACCATAAACAGTGTAGATGCAACCCATATTGTTACATCATTAATGACAATGACATTCTTGGTTCAAGTGCCCTTTTGTTAGAAACCTGAATAAGTTGGCAAGATATTATTTTCCACAAATTTAATGGGTGTGGAAGTTTCAGAAGTAACTTCATACGGCAGGTTCGTCGACAGTTTTTCACATGTGCCGGCTATCACGACTTGGATTTTGTTCAGAATATGAGACTAAATTTTCAGGTATGTGAAAGATTTAGTAGCGTTTGTCATCGCATGATCGTTTGGTGATGAAGGTGAATTAGTTGATCTGGGAGAATATACAGAAACAGAACTGATCGCTTTGGAAGAAAACAAAATCTGCAGAAAGATTAATCCTACATCATCACGGACATCGAAAACGAGATAAACAAATTGTGAAGTAATCGGCATTATCGCAAAAATGACCATTGATTGATTGGAACTAAAAAATGATAATTTATGACACGGCACAACACTCAGGATGACCATTATTAATTTATCACGCTACCCATGGATAAATTATTAGATTTTCATATGCAAGTGATTCACGAAAAGCGGAGAAGAGAATGCGAATGTCGCTATGATCGCGAATCTCTCATTTTACGTGGGACATAAAAGAACACCTAGCATATCATGTACAACCATTGGACTTGTATATTCGTGTGATTTGCAAATGCGGTGGATCGAATTTTAATGTCACTATAATTGCGTAACTCTTACTTACACAGTATATACGACCTCGCATCGTATCAGGGTGGAAGCAGTGGACTTTTATATACATGTGATTAGTGGATTGCGGTATCTACAATCCGAAAGGTGTTATAATACGTATCTCAAAGTTCACGCAGGAGAGACATGATCTCCAAGTATCTCAGGGTACAACCACTGGACTACCATATACAAGTGGTCTGTGGTATGCGGTATCTCAAAATAAATTGTGTAATGATCACATAGCTGTCTGTTCAAGCAGACGAGACAGGATAGTTTTTCAGGCATATTAGAATAAACACTTTTGACCTCTTATAATATTATCTTGACTTTCCACTTAAATAAAGCTAATATATTGTTACGAGTCTATGCTCTTAAAATAAGTCACATAAAAGAGCGAAAGACAATACGCTTTGTAAAATTTAGCAATTAATTTATTTCCCTAGAATACAAAGTGAAAATGACAAAAAAAGAACTTACGGTATTGGGAATTAAATCCAAAAATAATCCAAAATTACGGCCACAAGTTCTAATAATATAAAATCTTGAATTAAACTTAGTACAAGTCCAGAATAGATCAAAATACTGACGGCGATAATGTGTCTGTTATAGCTCGTAATGTGTTGATGTGCCAAAAGTCTTGTGTTGAATCACAAACATATAATTCCTGGTTTGAATACACAATAAATTCCAGTGAATGTCTCTATCCAATAATTTTATCAGAGCACTTTTGTATTTCCAGATAAAATAATCACTTGAATTTAATAATTTGAAGAAATAAAATTCAGCCCAACTGGACACAACATAATATATAATTTCAAGGTGCTAGATCTTAATCCAACTGAGAGAATCCTCTTAGTTACACTATATATATATATATATATATATATATATATATATATATATATATATATATATATATATATATATATATATATATATTTGACATCAGGTTACAATCAGCATTTTCTAAGAAAAAATAAATTAATTAATGGAAAACAACATTCTAAAATGATCCTGATGTTTACAAAAAACAATAACTTGGATTATGTATAATTCACTTAGGAAATTCTAAAACCTAGACCTAAATAAACATATTTACTTCTTCTATTAATAATAACACTGATTGTAAACCCATACATATAGAGAACAATTTAGGTATGTATCAGTTGTTTACAATGAATAAAATAAAAATCAATTTGAGTCAAGCAGAAATGAACTCAATTTTGGACAAGGTCAAGTCCAACATAAAATGTTACATTACAATAGACTGTAATGAAATAAAATAAAACAAAATTAAACTTACAAACGAAGGAAATTAAATATACATAACATCCTAATTTGATTATAGGAAGTTTACTGCGTTGATATTTATAACTGACAAACTTTACGACATTACTCCATTATTGTTTCTGCCGCCGTAGCCGCCATAAAGTGATGTCAATGACTTGTCATTGACGGCAAAACAACCACTCCTTTCCATCAAAAACTTGCCATTCAGTGAAACATCATGAAATATTCACCTAACTGCGCTAAATATTACATCAGACAGCTACATATAAGTTTTAGGAACATGCATGGTACAAATAAAGAGCTCTAATGTTCACAACATTTTCACATCAATCAACTCAGTCTTGCCTTGCACAAAGGATTAAACAACATTGCAAGAAAGGGATGGAAATGACACGAAGATATATACCATGATAAGTACTCGTTCGAATTTGAAGTCTACGCGATCACAACTTAAGGGGCTTTGGATTCAAATTTGGTTTATAGATCGAACATACTGAAAATGAAAATGAAACAAAGTCAAGACTTGCATGTCGAGTCCACTACAAAACATCATCTTAAAAGACTCAGCTAACGACAATGCTATCATTTGAATACAAACATAGCTAACGACAACGCTATCATTTGAATACAGACATAGCTAACGACAGTGCTATCATTTGAATACAGACATAGCTAACGACAATGCTATCATTTTCGTACAGACATACCTAACGACAATGCTATCATCTGAATACAGACATAGCACGTTACAACAGTCAGACATATTTTAGGTTTAAAAAAAGTTGAGTCTTCTTTATCAAATACATGTGCTCTACTCTCACTAATTAAAATCACATGTTCACAACTAAAGAGTTGGTCACAGCTATAAATATTGTAAAAGTTTCAAATCCTATATTAAAACATTTTTCTTGCAACTTTAATAATTAAAACAAAATCTTTAAAAACAAATGGCCCTTAAACAGATAGATGTAAAATTCGGGATCAAAAATAATGAAATTGTATGTCCACAATGTATAATGTTCGATATAAATATGGTCAATCCCAGGACTATGTAAGAAGCTATACATGCATACGATGAAGACATTGATGATGATGATGACCATGATGACACCGATGATGGTGATGGAAAGAAATCAGGCTAAAAATCAAACTTAATCGGCTACAAATGTTTATACTTTACAATACGTGCTGTTAATGCAGAGTGAACTATGCTAGCAGTTATCAATGCTTCATATCTTTTGTCTTCTAAAGCTTGTGTCATTTGTTTCGAGGCGTACAATAAGGCATGATTAGTATTATTATTATCATTATTATTATTATTATTATTATTATTATTATTATTATTATTGATATTAGCAGTAGTAGAAGTGGTATTATTATTATTAGTAGTAGTAGTAATATTATAAAGTGAAGGTATTTATTTGATTGTATTGACTCTTATTACTTCTGTTCGTGCTCTTTAGATTCTCTTTCTTGCATCACTTGTTATTGTTTCCTCAGTATAAGTTTATATCAACTTTGACATCGCCCTGGTAATATCATTAATTCACTAGCTTTGACATTGCCCTGATAATATCATTTATTTTCCCCATTAGCTTTGACATCACCCTGATGATATTGTTCATTTATCTCATTAGCTTTGACATTGCCCTGATATCATTCATTTATCTCACTGGCTTATGTATCAGAGTGTAAAATATTCAAAACTTCATTATTTTATCATGCGTAGCTTGCTTTGTGAAAGAATTTAGTCTGAAAAGAACACGTTATTATTTTTCCCTCAGAGTTAGTGCATTTCAATTATATGTCCTACTCTACACCTGGATTTTGATCTGCTGGATGACTGCCAATTTATAGAAGAAAGTGACAGTATTGTTTAATAAATGACATAAAGAAGAGACATGATTGCAAGAAAATGGGGTGATGACAAAATACACAATGACACATACTGTATCATATTATAATGAAAAGATCTCGTATTAGATTGTGAGATCACTTCGTTAAAGGTCACTCTACAGCAATGATGCTCCAGAGTTCGAGCTTGGGTTCGACGCGAAATGTATCCCGTTATATTTTGTCAAGCATTGTATAATATCTCGTAATATAGGAATATCATAATCGACAACCCTCGGTAGGTCTGACCTGCCTCTAAAAGGCCAGGGAACTATGTCGCACTGGTCGATTTCATCAGCCGAGATCGGATAGCTAAGGTGGTAAGAGCGGACGTCTCGAGATAGGGAAATCCAATTTCAAGCCCTGGTCTGAAGGTCCATTTCTATGTTTTGTGATATATTCTATCCAGTCATTTATTTAATGATGCAAGCATTGAAAAATAATGACAGACAGATAGGCAGCTAGAGACCAATGTAAATGAATTATGTTACAACATTTAATATTTTATCAATAATAATAATAATAATAATAATAATAATAATAATAATAATTATTATTATTATTATTATTATTATTATTATTATTATTATGGCGTGTCACTTATAGAGCACTCACTGCATGGTACATACTCTTCAAACTCGAGGACGCCTTCTCCAGGCTGCTAACATGCAAGTCCGGCTCTTATCTGCTGGTCCCAGCCTATAAGGTGTATCCCTACCCTCACCAACATGGTCCTTGCTGACGTACCGTCCTACTTGAACACCAGCTGCTGTTGTTATTAATTACTGCAGTTTTACAGCAATATCTTCACAGTTGATGTAATATTTATGAAAAATGTAATTTCGACGGGTTGGTCGGTGGTCACCGCGGAGAGCTATACATGCATATGACCACGCTTCTTTTTCTTCTGTCTTGTTTGATAGTCATGACCGTACGTGCCGCATGTTTTCCCAGCTCCCTCCTCCACCCCTATTGATGTAATAGCTGGCGCTCCGATGTTCCTCGATGTCTCTTGCCTGAATGAAATGATGATGGCGCAATTGAGAGAGAGATTTGAATTTTAGTCGTGTGCGCACAGTTGTGCATGTATGACTTTTTTTATATCTGCACGGCAGTCTATTAACTATTCCTGGGGGAAGAAATTAAAGCCACATCCTCGAGGCGTTTATGCACTAAAAGAGTGTTGTTAATTTAGCCATCAGATAGCTGAACAATAACTTCCAAGCTACCTGAACGATAGGCTTTCATGAATGGGAATAGACTCAACACGCTCTCAAGTTAATTTAGAAATTTCAGTCTTACCAACCGTGGGTCCAGGTGTCAGCCAAAGCAGAATGAGACGCTAGTCGTGATTGGTCGCGACTACGACGTCACATCGGGACGCCTGGGTTTTATATGGGTGGAAATTGTTCCACATCTCCGTCGTTGTACGGGTGTCCGAGTGAGGATAAGGAGGAAAGGGATCCGGAATTTGGCGCGAACGCGAAAAGTGCCCTTGAAACGTCAGGCCGTACTAATTGGTTCAAATTTAGTCCAGCTATAATAATGGACACAAACCTAAAGCCAATAGCGTGTTAGCCATTTGTGAGATTAGCCAAGTTCTCAAATAGTTGATAAATTTTCCTATCTCCTAACCGTCGAATATTATCTAGTACGATAGTGTACGTAATGAAACTTCCCTAGCTTCCCTAAATAATTTTGATTAATGATGACTAAGTGACAAGTAGAATTTTGAGTCAATATTAGGTACGGGATTGTAATTTTGAACGGTTGTCAAAGGATCGTGTTAGGTTATTGAGTGTATTATCAAATCGAGATTTCAAGCCAAATTGAAATCTCTTTATAAATGACAATTTTAGCCCTTAAAAAGGCTGTTTTTGTCGTGTCCAATTGTTGTCGCTTTCAGACAAAGAAACGCCTTAATTGTTGTGGTATTTCCCAATGATACCTAAGACGACCACTAGGATATTCTTCCTTCATTACCTCAATGAATGATAAGTGGTTCCACGCTGGATTGTGCTCGACTGTGTCCTAGTTAATGGCGATTCTCTAGTCCTATGCAAATATTAACGATTAGTGGCATAATGGCTTCGAGATGCTTGTCCCCCAAGCATTTCATGTTGTTAACCGCTCTTCTCCATTTGGTTTTTGCTGATTTTGTTTTGGTTTTTTCCAACCCCTCCAATACTTTGAGGTCTTCTATGTATTGGATTGCTGCCTCTTTGTTGTGGTAGAGATTGTCGATTCCTAGTTCTCTGGCTTTATAGACAAATTGTTGATAAATTTTCAACCAGTCTTCATCAGAGATAACTTTTTGTGGAGAGGGTGGTTTGGGAGTACCAGGAGAATTGGTAGAAGTAGGGCTCTGAGGTGTCGGAAGTGCCAGTTCCTGTTTTTTCCTCCCTGTTGTCATTATTCTCCACTGGCGTTGTTTTAGTTGGACTCTTCATATCTTGCTATCTTGGGACCCTAGATTGAGTGTTTCCAGCAGATGTTGATGGTGGAGGTGGTGTCGGCAAGCCTTGTTGTTCCACGTCCTTTATGTGATTCTGCCGAGTAGTGGTCTGGGTGGATATTGATGTTTTCAGTATTTGGGGTGCCTGCAACTGTTCTGGGAGTCCCTGTGCGTTGTTAAAAGTATTAGCCGGCGTATTAGAGTGGTCGGCTCCCTAGCACGGGCTGCATTCCTCCTCTCATTATGTTTCCTCTCGCTGTGGTTTTTTTTTTTTTTTAAACTAAGCCATAGTCTCCAAGTTCTTCGTTATTCAG
>JAECUM010048463.1:0-12741 GCA_016617855.1 Megalonaias nervosa
GTGAGTTCTGCCGTGCTTGTGTAACATTTCTAGGACATATCGTGGGACATGGACAAGTGAAACCTATAGATTCTAAGGTCAAGGATATCTCTGAATTCCCTGTACCTGTCAGTATAAAGCAACTGATGCGATTTTTGGGTATCGAAAATTTTGTTCCAATTTTTCTATAATTGCTGAACCCCTGACAAATGTATTGAGCAAGAAAAACAAGTTTCTTTGGACTGAAAAATGTCAGGAGGCTTTTGATAAGTTAAAGGCCATACTTAAGAGTGCACCAGTTCTTACAGCTGCAAATATCAGTCAATCATTTAAATTATCTGTCGATGCAAGTGATCACGGGGTTGGGGCAGTATTGATTCAAGAAGATAGAAATTGTGTTGATCATCCAGTATGCTATTTTTGTAAGAAATTAAATAAGCGCCAAATAAATTATTCAACAATCGAGAAGAAATGTTTGGCTTTGATATTGGCATTACAACATTTTGAAGTTTACATTAGTTCAGCTCCGTCTCCAATTGTTGTGTTTAGTGATCACAACCCCCTTACTTTCATCGACAAGATGAAAAACAAAAATCAAAAATTATTAAGGTGGAGTTTGTTGTTACAGGAATATAATATTGACACCAGGCACATCAAGGAAAAAGACAATTTAATAGCAGATGCAATTTCCCGTGAATAGAAATATTATTTCATGTACACTTTGCATAATTCATAAGAGTTCATCTTATGTAATTTTTTTACCTCATGTATAATTAACATCTGGTGAAAAGCAAACTTTATTATATAAATCTTTCTTTTTCTTTATGGGGGAAGTGTTATGTATATGTAATTTAATTACTTGTTTGTTAGTTTCAATTTTTTTTATTTTATTTTATTTCATTACATGTTATTACAATGATAATTTTGTCTACTGGATTTGATTTTTTAGAAATTCAATTCAGTTCTGTTTGACTTGAAAAACAGCCAGTAGTAGAAACAATGTCGCTAGTTGCTGACCTTGATTCAGAAATCAGATTGAGTTTGGTGCAAACAACTTTTTTTTTAATTCATTCTAAGAGTAAGATTCATTTAATTGAATCAAAGCCATACCTGGAGTACATGACAAATAACATTTGTTTATTGTTACAAATTTTTTATTTTCCCAGTGTGATGCAATTTTGACCCCCATCCGGGAATCTGTTTTGCGTTTTAGTCAGGATTATAACTCATGTTATCATAAGAATCAATTTAGTTGTGCTTTGAAGCTCAAAGGTATTTTCTTGTAACCAGTTTGATTTGAATTTTTTATTTTTCGGAATTAGTAATTCATTTCCCTGTAAAACATACATATAAGTGCTCCTTACAGAATTCTTGGACAAAGACATTTATTGAAAATTATTCGGAATTCCAAAATGGAATATTACTCTTTGTGATTCAACAAAGAACCGTTGACACATCTGGACAAAGCAGACCATCGAAGACGTCATCGCCTTCCATCTTGAATTTCATCAGGATTCGAACTGTGATTCATGTAGGACTTTTATTGATAGGACTTACATTTATTAATTCTAGGATTATTTTTGGATTAGATTCATAAACCGTAAGTCATTTTACTTAATTTTACCTTGTTTTCTTGGGAAATAAATTATATTGTTAAATTTTACAAAGCTTGTTGGCTTCACTCTTTTGTAGTAGCCGTGACACGTAACAATATTCACGAACTTATTGGTAAATTACCAAAACCTGCTGGCGGCTGGACATTGCCTGGTCATAAATACAGTGCACCTGATAATCCGCTAGATCAGATAATCCATTGCCGGGACAAGAACCGTATAATCAAGTTGGTGGGATAGCGATGCGTCACGATATTTGTTGCCGCGACAACGAGCAAGACAAACCTGATTGCGATAAAGTAATGTTAAACGAACTGCATGACATGAAACCAGCAAGGATGAGAGAACGTATTGACCGAAAACGTGTACAAGGTCTGATTGGTGCTAAATATAAACTTGGGCTTGGGGAGCCCCGTTATGGATTATACGATGACGTCGCTATGGAACTTCACAGACTTATTAAAAAAAAGTCTCCGCGACGCAAGGTTGGGCGATAGATCTAGAAGATATGTCAAATCTTGCACAATACAACGACAACAAAAGATATCTGTTTAACGTAATTGATGTGCATAGCAAATATGCGTTTATTGTACCGTGCTTGATAAAACAGGTACGTCAATAACAGATGCACTGAAAAAATAATAACAAGTACAGAAAGAAAACCAAATAAAATTTGGACTGATCATGGCGCTCAGGTTTTCAATAAGCGCAGAATAATATTTTAAAAAAAATATGTTTCGGATAGTGAGGGAAAGAGCGTCTTCGTAGAGCGATTTAACCGAACTCTGCGAGAACGTATTCAAAAACATTTAACAGCGAAAAACACAAAACAAATACGTTGACGTTCTTCGACAGATTGTGTCCAATTACAACAAAACAATACATAGAACAATTCAAATATCGCCGACCGACGCAATTAGAAATCCGATACGCGCAAACGAAAACATGTACCGGAGACACAATTTTAAGATCTGTAACAGAGCCAGAATTTCTCTTAAAAAAAAACCAATTTGAAAAAGGATTTACCGGAAACTGGACCGAAGAAGTATTTGTCATTCATAAAATTCTAGCGATGATTCCTGTTACGTACGAACTAAAAGATCTATCACGTGAACCAGTAATTGTCAGCTTTTACGAACAAGATCTACAGAAGACAGATCAAGATGTTTTCGTTATCGAACGAGTAATCAGCAGGCGTGACAAGAAAAGTCTTGTCCAGTGGCGCGGCTACGGTGACAAATTGAATAGTTGGATATCAACATCAAGTATTAAACTGAAAGATTTTGACCAGCAAAATCATTGTAAATCTTCTCAAATCGTTGTAAAACAGATTTACATTTTACCGGTTTTCAGAGTGATGACAAATAAGATTTTCTTTCAGATGCGATCGGCATCAGATTTAAGATCTTGACAAATATAAAATAAAATTTTATACTTTTTTCCGACCAGGCACAGACGAATTCATGAACGGCCTTAAGATTTGCCTGAACACCTGATGTTCGGCAACACTAAAATCAAATTTTGATATTTTTTTTAGCCAAATGATACTTTACGTCGTATCTGCCTGTTGATGATCTTCCGTATGATTTTTTGTCAACAATAATATTATCGACGGCGATATATTTGTTGTAATCAATATCACTGTATCACTGTCACTGTCATCGTGCGTCAATAAATTTAAATAAAATTCTTCATACGCTTTGTTGTCAACAACAACGGTTTTTGGTTTGGCATCTTCCAGTTCGTCACTGTAAATATCAGCCAATTATTTTATTATGTCCATCCTATTAACTTTAACTTTTGTCAAATTGTTAAAAATAAGATGGAAGTTATTCGATATCACGAGCGAGCAAATATCATCAACAAAAACGAACTAGAAGAAGCTATTCGAAAGCTATCTTTGACAACGACAGAGAATCAGTTTTTGATCTTGTTGTCACGCAAGGATCCGACTACAGGATCCTTCTGACCGCAGACCAAAAAATGTTGGAAGAAGACCACATATTGTCGGAAATATATCAAGTACTGTCATTCTTGTATCAGCAGACAATAATTGGCAAGAATTTTAACTCGTGATTAATTGTCGTATCTAAAACTTATTCTGTCAAAAGTTGAATTTGATGTTGCTGATTTTATTTGACCATCAGCTACTAGTTTGACTGAATTAGGATTAATTTGAAAATGTTTTGCAGCAGCTGATACTGATTTAAATTGTATTTCTTCGTTTGTCTCAGGATTTATTGAAATAACAGGTTTAACTTTACTACAATTATAATTGCTTGTATTGCCTCGTCTATTTCCTTTTCTTTTGATGTCACAAGATCAAGATTTTCTAATCTGTTGTCAGTTTTGATACTGCTTTTACGATCGATAACCAACTTTGTGAAATTGGTCCCTTAAATACTTCAAACATAAAACGATGACAATAATAATTGACACAGTCGGTATTAATGCCCTTGATCCTTATTTTACGATACCCGCTACTGTACAGTTTTCCAAGAACTTTCTTAGTTCGGATATTTCTGATTATTCTTCGGTCAGAGGCCTCGTACAAATTATAAACTGGATGAAGTTGAAATTCATATTGCAATGATAAATTCGCGATGCTGTCATCGGTAACTGCGCCATTGACATGATACACACACTGTCCCACAGGAACATCTCCGCAGAAGAGCGTGTAAATGAAATCCTTTCGAAAGATTTCGATATAATTCTCGCCATCTCTAGGTTTTGCTCGACGTTTATAACCCGCCAGAGTTTTTTGACTGAATGGAACTTTGGTTTTGTTGTTTATGACTGAGCCCAGCATATTACCGGACCAACTCGGGTAATCATCATGTTGATAATAAGTCTCTTACTCTGTAGCACTTGCCATTAGTCGTAAATTATCTACGCTGCTCATATTACATTATCCATTTATTTAATTGTACGTATTTTGATGTTATATTAAAGATTTGTAAAATGTAATGAATACGATGTTAAAATTGCGCGATATCGCAAAACAGAGCTTAATCGCTCCAGTTACAATTGCAACCGCGTTTGCTGGATTCGATAACAGTTATCAATTTGATAACCAACTCGTTCTCGCAAACTTTTCATCGACGAATTTGTTTCATCTGCTACAACCAACAATAAAAGTGAACTTGCTGATCATAAGGGTTTAAAGATTTTGGTTCAGTGCCATGTGATACTTTCAAAATTACACATAACAGAGGATTCGACCGACGAAGAAACTGCTGATCCATACATCATCACAAAAGCTAAGCACGTTTTACCAGGAATAAATCTTGCCATGTTATCTGAGGAGATTCATCAGGAAATTCAGAAAAAGATCGAAGAATATACTGCGACAGGATCAGGTTGGAAATTTGAAGCAATTTCTGAGATTCTGTTTCACACAGTGAAATGCAATGTATTGCGCGGCAGCTCCTACGTTGACTTACCGCAAAAAATAAAAAACAAAAAATGTTGCATTAATGTGAAGGACACCGACAACAAATGTTTTCAATGGGTAATACTGTCTGCGCTATTTCCGGCAGAAATAAAAAAGCAGATCGAGCTGATAAATGTATTACGTATATTTACAAGTTAAATTTTTCATGAATTGAGTTTCCCGTTGCTGAAAATCAAACGCCAAAGTTTGAGCAACATAATAATATATCCGTGAATGTATTTGGAGTTGATGAGCGTGACCAAGTATATCCAGGCGTTATTTCTATAACTGCGTCTCAATCAACAATAAATTTGCTGTTTCATAAAACCACTACGTATGGATCAAAAACTTTAATGGACTTGTTGGTACAATAAACACAAGAAACAAAAATATTTCTGTTATCGTTGTTTTCACGGTTGCAAAAACAAAGAAATGTTCCAGAAACATTTGCAATATTGCTCTGACGTGCAGCGAATAACAATGCCCGAACGAGATAAGATCATCTTGCAATTTAAAAATTTCAATCACAAAATGAAAGTTCCGTTTGTGATTTACGCTAACTTTGAGTGTTTGCTTCAGCCAGTACTTGATGTTGAAAATAAACCCGGCAGATCATCAACAAGAAAAACTCAAAATTATGATCCTTGAGGAGTTGCATACAAAGTAGTATGTGCGGTTGATCCAAGTTTGTCCAGACCAATCAAGATTTATCGTGGGAAAGATCCTGCAGTTTGGTTATTAAAGAAGCTTATCAACGAAGTTGATTTTATCTTCAACAAGTTAAGAAAAATCACACCAATATCGCAGTTGACTCCGCAGCAAGAATTAGATTTTGCCACGGCAAAAGATTGTCATATTTGTGAACGGCCGTTTACGCCTGCGCTTGGCGATGATCGAGTAAAAGATCATTGTCATCTCACAGGCAGATATCATGGAACCGCGCATGACAATTGCAATTTACGTTACAAATATCCGAAATTTATTCCAGTCACTACGACTGAATTTGAAAAGAATTTCTTTAAGTTGATGAATAATTCTCTTTTCGGAAAAAACTATGGAAAATATTCGAAAGCGTGTCAACATCGAAATTGTTAATGATATTGACCGACGAAATAAACTTGTTGCTGACGATGATTTTGTCAGCATGAAAATATTTAATGAAAATCTTGTTGTGGTACAACGAAGAAAAACAAATTTAAAATTAAATAAGCCGATTTATGTTGGTGAGCACATACGTGATTTATCAACATGGTTGATGTACGATTTTCATTACAATTTTGTCAAAACGCAATGACCTGGTAGAAAATTATTATTTACCGACACAGACTCGCCAGTTTATGAAATAACTTGCGACGATATTTATCAAGAAATCTATAATCGACGTTCGTTGTTTGATCTGTCAGATTATCCTCGTTGTACCACAACAAGATTTTCATTAAAAATAGTGCAAACAAGAAAGTAATTGTTAAATTCAAAGCTGAAACAAATTTTATTCCGATATCTGAGTTTGTTGGACTGCGAAGCAAAATGTATGAGGTGAGATTAGCCAACAACAAAGTAACCAAAAAAGCAAAAGGTATACCGCGTGGATATGTTAAATTGCAGATGGATTTCGACGATTATAAATACGCGCTTGATGGAAATGTTAGTTTTGTCAGAACAATGGCAATTAGAACAAATCATCACAAACCTGAAATTGACGTTATTGTCAAACTCGGATTATCAAACGTGATGACAAACGGTGTTGTAAAAACGGAATAGATACGTTTGCGCTTGGTCATTATCAAACACATCAATGGGACCTTCTTGATGTATTACTGTCATGATAGGGTATGAAATTTTATCTAAAAATAATAAATAATGTTTGAAACATTGACGGTGACAGATAGCAGCAACTGCAAGATTAAAAATCTGAAAATAAAGAATCAACTGTTGACAGTTGACATAACAAATGAAACTTCTGGAATATGTTTTGGTAAGTTTGATGAACTTAAACTTTCGCTTGTCAGATTTGATGGCAGTAAGTATTTCAATTTTATTGAGCAGTTGAGATCAGAATTATCAACGAGATATATAAACTTCCATGATCAGATCTGTCAACAAAAATACACAAAAATAGCAAGAGATCTTCATCAATCAAAAGTATATTCTCCTGACAGAAAATATCTGCTTAACAAAATAGCATTGAAAGATTTATTTGAGTATCGTCGAAAAGTAAGTGGGCGAATATAGTTTTGTTTTTTATCATCATGATAATGAGATATTTCTAATATCTACCGCTGAGACATTAATGATAAGAGAAGAAGTTGTATAAAACAGTTATCAAATATAAATTTTCATCAAGTATCATGTTACGTATATGTAATTAAATTGCTTGTGTGTTAGTTTTAAAATTCTTTTTTATTTTATTTTTGTTTCATTATATTTTATTGTAATGATTATAGAAAGGATTCAAAATTCTTTTTTAGTAATTCGATATTTTCTTTTAGCAAATGTTGTTTATTTAAGACGTAAAAGTGTTACATGAGAATTATTTTTAGTTAACATAGTTCGTCTTGGGCTGGCAAGAACGTAAACAGGCAGTTAAAATGATTGGTCCGTATTAGGGCCATACTTTCCTTGCGTGATCACCATGTGTAAACAACGCTATTCAATTATTGGTTTTTAAGTGGGGCTACACTGGAGTACGTGATGGATTTCTTGTAGTAAGGGACCACATGACCCATCTCGCGAAACTTGAAATTATGTTTTTGGGGTTTAAATACGCATTGTTAATATTCTTCTGGCAGAGTCGTTTTAACATCTTGAAGGAACAAGGTGTTTCTTTTTATTTGTTGCCAGATTGTTTGTTTTTCATATGATTTTTGGACTTAATAATTTATTCTCCTGGAAACTCAACAAGTTGACTTTCTTATAAAAAGTTCTTAAAGATATTCATGGAAATTTATTCTGGAATTATTCGGATACAAAAACTGATTCAATTGAGGAATTGTTGATATTCGTACATTGGACCACATCTGACGTCATCGCCTTCCATATTTGTGTGTCGTCGAGATTCGAACTTAGATTCTAATAGAACTATTAAGTGATAGGACTTGTGTTTTTTCATTTTTTGGATTAAATTTTGGATTATATTCACAAACCGTAAGTCCTATTTACCAATTTTTACATTGTTTTCTAGGGAAATAAATTATTTTATTAAAATATACAAAGCTTGTTGACTTCACTCTTTTCTTTTGTTACATTTGTACGAGTCTACACGTAACAATCAATTTTCATCAAATATAAATTTTATCTAACAATAAAAGATAATCTGATAAAAAATATTGATTTCAGCAGTAGACGAATAGGGGTGTTTCTGGTTCAGTAACCCTAACAATCATCCAAACAAATACATTTGCATAAACGCCAAAAGCATTTCCACCACGATGAGAACTCTCGCGGGTGTGTCCTCGGCGGTGGTGGCTATGGCAACTTTGTATTTGTTTGGATGATTTTTAGGGTTACTGAACCAAAAACCCGCTATTTGTCTACTACTATGAAGATAATACGGCTGAAATTTTTAATAATTCTTATGCGAATAATTGAAATCGTTATTGTATAAATCAACTACTTCCAATGAAAACTATGCAGGAGTTGAGCACAGCATCGAAGACAATGACAATAAAAAGAATTCCGAAGACGACGAAACAATGACGAACTAAAAAAATATAAAAATTAGATAATCTCAAACACGAGAGTTTCGAATAACAGATAAGGGATGAAACTGAAACCCAAAAATGTAACGAAGATCTTAGCGGATCCAAATAGATGGTCTTGGATCAGATCAACGAAGCAAAGCTGATTTTATAAGATCGTTACAGTGAAACAAAGCTGCTCGTATTGAATGGAAGCGATAATTTTGGAAACAATATCGAATACAAATAGTTTAGTAGCAATGATAAAGACCCTCTACGAAATCACTGGATAGGTAGAACCACAGAGGCAGAAAAAAAATCTGTAGAAAACTATAAAAAAATTTGTTCTGTACTCGTTTATCTTAGAATTGGAGTAAGACTAAGACGATTGCCTTCACTAGATGAGAGCATTCAATAAAAGGTAACAAAAAGAATTTTTATTAACCAAGCCTTAAAGCTCTCTTAAACAAAATCGAAATAAATTTTGACATTCACACTCAATTGATTGAAAAATAGCTGACAGCTCAGAGTGGATATTTGAGAGGATGCTAAATATGAACAATAAAAATGCACCGCTCAAGGGAAGTTCATATCTCCCAAATAAGATCAGCAAAGATCAATTTCAAATCTCCCTAATAAGATCGACAAAGATCAATAAAAATGCAATTTAGATAGATAGTCTTTGGTTTGAAATATGTCCTGTAAACATAGAAGATACTGACAAATTTTAAGACGAATTTGGGGTGAGCGCATGACCGTGCGGGTTTGTGCTCTGGTGAATTAGAGCTAGTGCAATAGCTGCCGTCACTTGAGGCATGGGTTCTATTCCAGATAATACCAGAGATCGAACAAAGCTGGCAGAAAACACTGACACATACAATATAGCCTTATGTCGCCTGGGCCTCTCTGTTGCATGATGAGGAATCTGACTTAAGCTCTCAACCGTTAAACATTAAACAAACAAAAATCATTACATTTTAAGCTGTAATGACAATGTGATTGATTTTTTGTTGTTTCCAAGTTCAAGTGGTGTTTCAAAATTAATGACAACATACAAAAATAATGTCATTATTAAAACGGGTGCCTAAAATCGCAAGAAAATACTTTTAAATATCACTAGTGTTTGCACATGTCAAATATGATTCAATGATTTTAACTGATTAAGAAGGAGAATAGCCCAAATTAATGGCAGCATGAAGAGAATATTCGTAGAGAAACCACGATCAATGCACAGGCAAATACAAGCCTTTGCACATGAGGTATTCTGTTTTCAAATTGCATTGCTTTGCCATATCCTAGGCCTGTCAACTGTAGCAATAGCTACACCGTATGTATTCACTTATAAGTAGAGTCCAACTGCAAACTGCGCAGACCCTGATCTGAAGTCACATATTGCACCGGTAGATCTGTGTTTATGAAGTTTGTAAGGGGTAGGCATTGGAACGAACAACATAGACCGTAATCTGCCAGTACATTATGCGAAGCCAGATCTAGATCAATGTTCTTTGCAGTTGAGCTCGATTTTTAAACGAATACAGACGGTTCAAAGTTATCGGCTTGAACTTGATTTATAAACGAATCGATGTTATCGGCTCGTCCACATCTATCGAGTTGTTAAGATTGAGAGTTATGTGTTGGACAAAAGAAAATTTGAGTCAAAATCTCATTGTAATGGGAACTATTCATTCTCAATGTGTACAAAGTAACAAAAGTATTCCTGCCTATCAAACTGTATCGTTTTGAACTGGGCTTTGAATATACAAATGCATCACTTTGACAGTTGGAGAGAGTTTTATTCGTACCTTTTCCGTTTACTCTTGTTTTAAATATATTCGCCTTTTCTTGGAAATTAATGAATTATTAAAATAAACCTTTGACAAAGACTGGAATAAATGCTATGATAATTGTTATGAAACATTCCATGGGCACAAAAGAAGAAATGTTAGCGAAATAACCACAACGTTTCCATTACCACGTTTTCTTTGCAGCTTAATGGTTAAGATTATAACCTGGAAGCTCTTAAAATGTAGGCGCTTCGTCTCCCGGGCCCCAATAGGGATTTCGTGCCACAGACTTCACACCTACTTGTTTGGATCCATATAGACGATATTTCTGGATCCGTCCCTGTATTTTCCAAATTTAAAAGCTATTTTCCCCATTTTTCATGATCTTTATATATCATTGAAGCCAAATGAGCTAAATGTTCATTACTGAGTATTTTAGTATAACGAAATTTTTTTTTAATGTATGTATTTGCCATGTGATATTTACGAGTTTGTAAACTGCAAAATGTAAACAACGTTACAATTGTTTCAGGCAGTTATCGTCTAGTTAATACTGACCGCTAAACGGTTTTATCTGGACAGGGATGTATATTAGGAACAACTAGTCTTTCTTTTGTATCTCAGGATGTTAAGAGGAATGGTCTTACTGAGACCATTAATTACACTGAAACCAGCCATGCTCTGAAGATCAAAACTAGAAGAAACAAAAATAATTTATTTCGGTATTGCTGTTACATAAAGTTTAATTATGCAATTTTGTGTAACATTTTCATTTTCGGATACAAAGATGATTTTAGTGCCGTATTCTTATGAGAACAGCCAATGCATAGATTTGTCAATTATTTCGTGAAAGAATTTATTATACGCCTCGTATGTACTAAGAAAGGGTAAAAAGGCCAAAAAATGTCAAGGGGAGCAACAGTATATCTTACGTTTGAGAATCTTTGCTGAGCAGTTTGACGCAAATCGTTTTATTTTAATAAACACTTTGACGCAAATCATTTTATTTTAATTTGCACTCATGTATGAATTATGAAATATCAAGTATAAATTATCGCTGAATTATTTCAATGTCCGTCAATGAGTGTAAACAACTTTTTTTCTATGAGGAAATCTTACAAACTTTTCCTTAAATTGCTGTTTCTAAGGACAATGTTTCTGCGTCAGGGCTGGATTGTACAAATTACCCCGAGTCTTGTAAATTATTACATCTATATTTTGATGTTTACTGCATTTGGTATGTATCGAATATCGAGGCCTTGGTATAACTAGCTTTCTATGCGGATCATTTCACAAAGCTCGTTGTAATTTTTATATTTCAAGTGCGAAAGAACATAATAACAGCCAAATTTCCTTCAACGCTGCAGTGGTGATTAAAATCATCACGTAAACCGAGACGTTGAAGATAAACAACATTGTTCACTCAAAGTTATTAATGTCATTACAGTAAGGAATAATGCCTAATTGTAGTTCGATTTACGTATGATAATAACTTTTATCATAACTTTCATAATGAGATACTGAAATGTATCCGTGGGAGAAAATTTATATAGCCACATTAGTGATACAAATTTAATCGCCAAAGTGGCAATAAAACTTTTGGAATGACTGTATTTTCCATATAGGAAATATATCTGCCTGTATGTTATTTATTCAAAATTGTATTTCCATATTTAGTCCTGTTTCAATTTTCTTCTTCTTCTTCTTCTTCTTCTTCTTCTTCGTCGTCGTCGTCGTCGTCGTCGTCAAAATGAGAGGATCTTAAAATTTCAAGAATGTAGTATAAATTTATGTAACCATTGAGGAAGAGCCATAAAAATAACTACAACAGACTCCACAAGAAAAAGTAACCCTCTAGTATTAGTCGGTGACTGAACTTCAATGATCTGTTTATATTCGATATTACAGTGCCTGTTGCCCTCTACGACAAACGGCACAAGCTTTTAGTGGAAAAAAACTCCTGATTAAGTATAACAATAAACGTTTTATAAAGCGATTTTTGTTCTCATCACAATCATCGTCGTGTTTGGAAGTGATGGAGAAATCGTGGATAGATGAGTGTAGATTGCAAAACTGAAATTAAGTGATAAGCTTACTTACGAGGGAAAACTGTGTAAGTGTCATCCTTTACGTCATAACATAGTACATTTCATTCAAATTTGTCATGTTTTATCTTAAATCTGCCTCCTTCATTTCTTTGTTGTTCGTCGGTAAGTTTAATCTAAACATCAAAAAAAAAAAATAAAAAAAAAAAA
>JAECUM010048464.1:0-15447 GCA_016617855.1 Megalonaias nervosa
TTACTATTGACACGAAAACTACTAAACAATTATTCCAGGCAATATCAATTTATTACAAAACTAGTAAATACTTAATATTATGGGACAATTAAAAAATAGCAAACCTCCTAATTGGAATTTAATGTTTTATTTATCCTTCTTTTAGTTATCAAAAATGTATATGTAACAGTTATAAAAAAAAATAGTCAAATGACAAATATTCCTTAGTCAACATATTAAGGTATCATGAAAATGTTTTGCACTGCACAATATTTTATTGAATTTTGCTCAAGATGTATTAGATTCTTTTGCATTATTATACTTCATTGTCACATTGTTAATAATTCATGAGAAAGAGAAATGATTTAAAAAAATAAATCAACACAAGCAGGATGAAAACTGTCAAGAAAATTAACATCCTTCTGGTGAATGTTATCTACAACAGTAAAGACAACAAAAAAAATGAACTCATTCATTTTTATTCTTTATCAATGACAAAGAGGTATAGAATGGATGATCTTCATTCTGCCGTGTCATCTGTAAAGCTGAAAAGGCTCACAATTTCACAAGCTTCAAGGGAATTTGAAGTCCCTAGAAAAACTGTAGATGACCAGCCCGTTCCATCATGTGTAACATCCACATCAGCAAAATCATCATCTGATGAAGAATTACATGCATCAAAATCACTCTGTCCACCTGTGGTAGTTATCTTTGAGTAAATCCTCTGGTAGCAGAAGGCCTTGTACCTCAACAATTATCGGACATCTTCCCAGCCGTGCTAGTTAAACCACAAATCAGAAGAGCATAACTTGTGTTACGTTCAAGAGTACTAACGTGTGACGATTTTTACAGGAAGTTAGAGGAGATGGCAACAGAGAAGAAAAAAAGGAAATAACTGAAAGAAGGATGTATGAAGGAGAGGTTAGAGAAGAAAGAACAGCTAATGGTACAAAAAGTGAATAACGAGGAAAATAAATCAAGAAAATGTTCAGAAAAGAAAAAGAGCTCTAGCTATGTTTTGTGTGTTTAAGTCTTCTGATCCACTTGTGGAAGAGTATGATGAAGAGAATCTTGAAGATGATGCTAAAGATATATTCTGGGTTCAGTGTGGCAAGTGTAGACAGTGGAACCACCAATCCTGTGTAGGAATATATGCTCATGATGAGGGTGACATTAGCAAAGATGACACAGAATTCAATTCCAGTCTATGCCTGAACAATGAAGAATAGTTCTATTAATGTCAATTAATAAATCAGTAATGCATTTGTAATGCTACAATAATGATCATTTATAATAGTTTCTTTACTATTGCGAGTCTTTTATATCTTTTGTCCAAAATAAGATGACACTGAATTCATCAGCAGTCTTAGCCTGAACAATAACAAATAGTTTCATTAGTGACAATAAAAAATCAGTAATAAATTATTTATGATACAATAATGAACATTTATAATAATTTGTTTACTGGTGTTTTTAAATTTTTTGTCCAATTATTATGGAAGTATTTAATAATTCCATTGGATTCATGTTGTTAACTGTGTATTTACTTTTATGATTTCCTTTTCAGTTTATTTTTTGGACAATTATTTTCAATGACCCAGTTAGATAAATACACCCAAACTGCTGTCAATATTATTATTAATTTGATTCGACTACTTACTTCGCTGCTCACCATCAAATGATAGACGAATTCTCTGCAGAAAAAGGCCTGTCACATATATAATTATACGTGGAATTAAATATCTATGAATTAAACTTCATTATTTCAAAATATTTATTAAAACTGCATAGAAGACGACGTTATTGTAGCCTTTCCAAGTCACACAGTGTTACAAAAAATTATCACGTTTTTTTCAACCGGTGAATAAGTAAATTTGCACGCATTCCTATCACAATTCCTAACACGTAAAGAAAACTTTAGTTTGAATTACAAAGCACAGAAATTAAAATTTAACTAATCAGAAATAAATAAATTTTCATTTAATTAAAGAGTAAATATAATCTAATAAGCATATGCGAGTGGATCATAAATTTTCGACATATGGCGACAATTTGTACTGACTCTCCCGCAAAGTTCATCACCGACACCGTTTTAATTAATGGTCCCCAAGTAAGAAGTCAAGTTGCTAATTTCACATTTAATACGAGGAAAAATATTGTTAAAGGTCCTCCTTTTATGTGTTCTATTGCCAAGGAGCAGGTTCATATCGTTAGTGGATGATTATAAAAGAACAAGGAAAAAGTGGCGAGAATTGGTCTCCAGTCAAGAAAGACGACTGTTTGTGTGCAGTGCGCCAAGAATGCAAGCAGTATCGTCCATTAATTATCAGTGGGAGTCCTATCAGCGACGTTATTGCTCAGACACTTCATTGAAGAAGATTCTAGTTTTATGCTGCGTAAGTAAACACTAGAAATTAGTGACCCAGCTATTGAGACCTAATCTCATTTCATAATATTAGTTTACAGTCAGTATACTCCAGCGATGTATTATCGCGCGCTCTATATTATCGCGGCAAACGGGATTTTCCGATTAATTTTGGACACGCGCCGTCTAGCGGGTGTTTACAGATGTAAAGCTGCAGCAATTAAGGACGCAAATATCTTACAGCACAATCTCCTCTAAAATGTCGACATTTCTTAAAAGTTTACAGTGGAAAAGAATGAACATAACTTTGTAAAGTGCATGCATTTACATTGATCACCATATGAAAAACTCCAGTCGAACTTGCTATACCTACATTGGCTTTGATTACGAAACATATTCATTGTATCGTCTGATGTTTGATGATTATAGGTCATATACAGATGGTGACATACATGTCCTTACATAGTTATGGTTGCAATTTCATTGCATGTTAGGCAGTATGGACCAAAATTTACAAAATGTTGCTTATGATCATGCTTCTCGTACGTAAATAATAATATAATAACAGTTAAACTTTCTTGAAATCAGTAATATTTCAGTAATAATATTAATAAAAGTTGTTATATATTTACATTTCTATGCCTACATTGCATTTAAAATTCTTATAAAGTTAATTAATAACTGCTTTTAATTTGTAATGTTGTTATTCATGGATTTACACTTGAATTACATTTGTGTGTTTGATTTTATTATTGGATCCTTTCATTTATTGTGGAAATATTATGCCAGTACAAGCGTGGACGTTTGTTCTCATAGTTAAGTTGTATTTTATGTTTATTATCATACCTGTGTGCAACCATATGTAAGTTAGGCAAATACCGCGATAATATAGAATTGTTCCCCCATGGTACGTTAATCTGGGTCAGCCACCATAAGCAGTTTTATTTACATCTATGAGCTTCGACTGACAAATTTTTTTTTATAGGAATAGAAAGATGGAAAGTCATTTAAACTTTATAAATTATAAGTAAGCAGCAATAGCAAAACAGTTTTAATATGTACCGATAAGAACACTATGTACCATGATAATACAGCGTTCCGGGCTAAATAAGAACCAAAACTATGTGAGCAAGGCGGATCAAGTAAATATTTATGATTTAACTTAGTTCATGTATGAAAATTTGTGACAAACAACCGTGATAAAGTATAATTTATTCATACTCAGTGTAAACGGAAATGATGCAGTCATATTTTGTTATAGCAATCCAAAAGTGATTAAATGTTTGAATCTTTGATCACTTACTAGTTAGTCTGGCGTCAGTTCCTTATCCTAAATCATTTGGACATGCATGTATTGTTTCATAGCAGACTGACATTTTATCAATAAATTTATGGTACTGATAAGCTGATTTGCGTTGTCAGAGATTTTCATTGTACTTTATTGATAAGACGTCAGACTCCTGTAATTACATCAAGTCGACTTTTTCAGAGCTGCGGGATTATGTTACTTTTTAGCAAAATTTGATGGAATATGTATGTGTATATATATATATATATATATATATATATATATATATATATATATATATATACACACACTGTTTTGCATATTCCGAGAAAGAAAATTCAATAAGGAAAATGGACAGGAATTCACTGCTAGATTCAGATCTGTTTCCTGTACAGGTGACTGACGCGAGCTTAATTTAAAAAAAAAAATAACAGTCCACAAATTTGGTTAAAATCAGATCTCCACTCTCCTATTTGCAGGATAGTGGAGGTCTGATATTAATCAGATTTAAAAAAAAGCAATAACATGAAGGAAATAGTACTGAGTGACAAAATTATCTCATTATTCCCATGACCCTTTCTGTCATAGGACTCAATCATACTAAGTACGATTCTCTTATAGTATGACAGACAGGGTCCTATATCAGAACGGGTCATGGGGTAATCTGAGGTAATTGTATCTCTTGGTATGATATTTTTCCAATCTGATTAAAATCAGATCTCCATTGTCCTTCACGTGGGAGATCAGAGATCTGATTTTAATTAGATATTTTTCCTTGGTTATTGCTTTTATTCAACATTAAGCTCACATCAGTCACCTTTGGTGTCCTGCAGGGAAGAAAATACAGATGGAAGGCAATGTTCCCATCCAAACATATGGACAGACAGGTACATCTCCAGTATTGAATTCAAACAGAAACACATTCTCTACCACCACCCCATTATTTGCACAACATCAATAGTATCATACACAATGGTCCTCAATGGACAAATCCAATTTTTCCATGTTACCTTCCAAATCAACGATCTTTGCAACTTTTGCCTATGAATCAAGGTTCCAGGTCTCACCACAGATCCCATTCTCCATCCTGCATTGCAGAAATTGATAAGAAACTGGATGCAGTACTCAACAAATTAGCCAAAATTTATGTCCTTGAGGCAAGTTTGGTGGAGGTGAAGAATGATGTGAAAATTCTTTCCAGAAATTAATCTGATATAGAAATTACATTGAAATTCATAAGTGACAAACAGGACAAACAGTCAAGTGCTAACATTCAAGTTAGTAAATACAACAAATGGAGAAAAAAAAATATGTCAAAAGTCAGCCAAGAAAATGCCAGTCTGAACCAAGGAATACTTGATTTGCAAAGCTGAAATATGCACGACAACCTAATATTCACTTGTATCGCTGAAACACAAATTGATTACCATGGAT
This sequence comes from Megalonaias nervosa, assembly GCA_016617855.1. Taxonomy (NCBI): domain Eukaryota; kingdom Metazoa; phylum Mollusca; class Bivalvia; order Unionida; family Unionidae; genus Megalonaias; species Megalonaias nervosa. The sequence goes on from JAECUM010048464.1 coordinate 5,067, forward strand.
AAAAACATTTAAATAATCTTGAGATTTTTTTGAAAAAGAATAAACATCCTTGCTGATAAATTTATATTGAAAGGTTCACATAATGAAGCAAGAGCATACTACAGGTGCACAACATTGGCTGCAACCTATCGTAGAAAAATTTACTTATTTTAAGGCAAGAGAACTTGTAAGAAAGGCAACACCAGACAAGTTATGAAATTAGAAATATGGGATCATTGAATTTCCTAAAGAGGTACTGGAATGAAGAAAACTGCATCAGGCTGTGCATAGGATAGCTAGAAAGGTAAATCTTCATGCATAGTGGCGGATAAATTACACATCAGCTACAAACTTGTTACAATGCATGAGGCCAGAGTTTATGCTGGACCCCAGCTATGCTGAACTCGGATTGGAACTACATCACCATGTACCCTGAGTCAGATTGATGACCCCAGGATCAAACATAACAATGATGGCTTTTTGACCCAGAACAGATACGTACCATGAGCTGAATCGGACACACGCTATTGTAAAATGCAGCACAATGAGAATGAAATCAGAGACCAAGTGACAGGCATAACTCAGGAACTGAACATTACCTACAGAACCACATACAACTAAACAAGACTGAAATTGAGAAAACATACCAGAATCCTTCCCATGAGGAAACTGTGCCAAAATCTGTGCATGTTCATGATGATGCATGATAGAACATGACAACAATGGATGAAGTAGGAGCAGCACTGAATGAAGCAATATCTATTGTTTAGGCTTGCCAGTGTGGATACTGTAAGCAAATGATCCATATCGAACCAAAAACGAAAGTAAGACCAGCTTTTCCTTTATGAATATATGTGGTTTAAAAAGTAGGTTAAATTGTAAAGAATTCAATCATTTCACAAGCAGACTTGATATTATATGTTTTGTTGAAACAAAATTGTCAGAATTGGATGTAATTTATTTTAAAGTCGTGAGATTAAAGGGTTATAAATTAGACAATACCAAATGCACCTAGGATGGTATAGCTTTGCTTGTGAGAAAATCAATTAGTAAATACATGTACATATATATGGAACTGCTGTCAAACAGTTCTGAATATATTTTTTTGTTTTAAGTTTCAAATGAATTGCTTAAAATGAAAGAGGATTTCATATTTGGAATTATTTATATACCACCAGAAAGTTCTGAGTACTCTTCATTAGCTTTTGGTGAAATTGAGGATGAACTACTTATCCTACTTCATGAAGCTAAGCATGCATATGTGTAATAGAACTGTAGAAGGTTTTAATTTCATCAAATAATTCTGTTGTTCAGATTTTTGTCCAATGCTCTCTGACATTCATAATGTAATAACTTTCACGGTACACACTGAGGTGAATACATGCTTATCTGAGTCAAAATGTGTCAAAAACCGATTGTGGAATTCTGATAAGAAAAATACGTTCATAGCAAGCATTAGTAGAGACTCAGTGGAAGCTTTAATTAACAAACTAAATGACTTGAGAGAAACTACGAATATCGATAAACAAAAGGTAAATGAGATTTCTGACAGAATTGCAGCAATTCTTTAATATGTTGCTTATAAAACATTTGCAAATATGCCATAATAAAATACACAGTAAACAGTTTTTTTATTAAAGAATGTAAGTTGCTTAGAAATAAATATATGCTAACAAAATCATGATGAAACACACCACAAAGTAAGAATATCAGAAAATCAAAAAAGATTCAGACCTCCATAGGAAGAAAGCTCCAGATAAAGTAAGAAACATGCAAACAACAAATCCCAAACAATACTGGTAAATAATAAACAATTTGACTAAGCAAATGATGACCTTTTGAAATGGACACCATTTATGATTATTTAAGGAACATAAAATTCATCCGATGAGAATAATGACGAGGCAGATACAAATGGGAAACAATGAAATAAAGAACACTACACAGTACTAAATGAACCAATCTCTTCTGAGGCAATACTCAAAGTACTGAGAAATTTGAAATCTAATAGGCTGCAATCTGGGGTTTTGAAAGATTAGATATGATGGAACTGGTTCATTTAGATTTTCAAAAATACTGTATGTGCTAAAAGTTAAAAAATTCACCCCCACATATATGCTTTATGGTGAGTTTGGTAGAATCCCGCTATATGATAAAATAAAAAAGAAATGCTGCTGGGTAAATCTCATTAAAACTCTGCCATTGCCGGTACCAAGCCCGGACGTAAAAGGAGGAGGGTTGGGTGTGGGGCTAGCAACCTGATCCTGTAAAACCCAACTTGCTACAAAAACGCCAACAGAAGAAAAACCAGAAACTGAAAGCCTGAGGGAGGAAGGGTCTTCTTCTGGAAGACTTGTGATGCTGTGTGGTGAAAGCTGCGAGTCTGCGGAAGCCACAAAGCAGATCACCCTTCTATCAAACAGGAGAATTAACATCGCAACATGGAACCTGAGGACAATGTATGAGGCAGGAAAAATAGCACAGGTAGCAGCAGAGATGAGGAACTACAACCTATCCCTACTGGGCATTAGCGAGATAAGATGGACTCAATCTGGACAAAGAAGACTGATGACAGGAGAGATTGCTACTGTATGCAGGACATGAGGAAGATGATGCACCTCATGCACAGGGGGTGGGGCTCATGATGTCGAAGCAGGCATATAATGCACTGATAGGATGGGAACCACACAGGCCCAGAATCCTCACAGCAATGTTTAGGACCAAGAAGGAGAAAATAAAGATGAACGTTATACAGTGCTATGCTCCAACAAATGACAGTGAAGAAAAAGAGAAGGACCAGTTTTACAACAGACTACAGAACATAGTAGAAAACTTCCCAGACAAAGACATCAACATCCTCTTGGGTGATTTCAGTGCCAAAACTGGGTCAGACAACACAGGGTACGAACAAGCCATGGGGATCCACGGCCTGGGGAAGATGAATGAGAATGGAGAGAGATTTGCAGACCTTTGTGCATTGAACAACCTGGTCATCAGGGGTACAATTTTTCCTCACAAGAGAATCCACAAGAACACATGGATATCACCAGAACATGTGACAGAAAATCAGATTGACCACATCTGCATAGCCAAGAAGTTAGAAGATGCCTGCAAGATGTGAGGGTGAAGAGGGGAGCAGATGTGGCATCTGACCACCACTTAGTTGTTGCAAGGCTGAAACTTAAATTGAAGAAGAACTGGATGGGCACAAAAGAGAAGAAAACAAAGTATAACATCAGCCTGTTGAAAGATGCAAAAACTAAAGAATACAGACTGATGTTTAACAACAAGTACCAAGTGCTACAAGAGCTTTTTGAAGATGAGGAAGATAATGTGAACAACAGATGGCAGAAAGTTAAGGAGGCAGTAAAATCATCATGCCAAGAAGTACTAGGCCCCATAAAGCACCAGAAGAAATAATGGATTTTAGCTGAAACATTGCGCAAAATCCAGGAGTGGAAACAGAAGAAAGCAGCAGTAAATAGCAGTAGGACAAGAGCTACAAAAGTAAAGGTACAAAAAGAGTACACTGATGCCCACAGAGAAGTGAAAAGAAGCATCAAAATAGACAAGAGAAACTACGTTGAAGGACTGGCAGCAGAGGCAGAAGAAGCGGCTGGAAGTGGAAACATGAAGAAGCTGTACGACATCACCAAGAAGCAGTCCAGCATGTACAGCAAAACAGAGAGACCCGTAAAAGACAAGCAGGGAAAGACCATAGCAAGTACAGAATACCAAATGAATAGATGGGCAGAACATTCTGAAGAACTGTTGAACAGGCCAGCACTACTGAATCCCCCAGAAATCCATCCAGCCAACGCAGATCTCCCGTAAGCTGTGACAACCCCCACCAGAGACGAGATCAGGAAAGCCATCACCCAGCTGAAGAATGGCAAGGCAGCTGGACCTGATAACATCCCAGTAGAAGCCCTCAAAGCAGACCTAGAGACTTCAGTGGAAATGCTATACCCCCTCTTTGAGAAGATCTGGGAGGAAGAAGAAATACCGACTGACTGGAAGGAGGGATACCTCATCAAGATCCCCAAGAAAGGCGACCTCAGCAATTGCTCCAACTAAAGAGGAATCACACTCCTGTCAGTACCAGGGAAAGTCTTCAACCGGGTCCTCTTCGAGAGGATGAAGGAGGCTGTAGACCCACAGTTATGAGACGAGCAAGCGGGCTTCCGGCAGAACAGATTGTGTATGGACCAAATAGCTACTCTTTGCATCATAGTTGAGCAATCGTTGGAGTGGAATTCTTCACTCTACATCAACTTTGTCGATTATGAGAAGGCATTCGATAGCGTGGACCGAGAGACACACTGGAAACTTCTTTGCCACTATGGCATCCCAACTAAGCTGGTGAACCTGATCAAGAACACTTACAACAGAATGTCCTGCAGAGTCATCCATGCAGGACAGCACACTGACAGCTTCCTAGTGTGGACTGGCATGAGACAAGGCTGCTTGCTGTCACTGTTTCTCTTCCTTCTCGTCATCGACTGGATTATGAAGATGTCCACCAATGGGCGGAGAAATGGGATCCAGTGGACATTGTGGAGTCAACTTGATGACCTTTACTTTGCCAATGACCTAGCACTCTTGTCCCACAGTCAGCAGCAAATGCAGGACAAGACCAACATACTGGCAGCCACATCAGCACAGGTTGGCCTCAACATCCACAAAGACAAGACCAAGATCCTCAAGATCAGTTATGTTAGTAACAACGCAGTCACACTGCATGGAAGTCCCCTGGAAGAGGTGGAGTCCGTCACGTACCTGGGCAGCATTATCAACCAGCAGGGTGGCACAGACGAAGACGTCAAGGCAAGGATCGGAAAGGCGAGAGTAGCTTTCATACAGCTCAAGAACATCTGGAGCTCCAAAGAAATTTCCTTGACTACCAAGACCAGACTGTTCAACTCCATCGTAAAGTCAGTCCTACTGTATGGAGCAGAGACCTGGAGAACCACTAAGTCGACCATAAAGAGAGTTCAGACCTTCATCAGCAACTGCCTAAGAAGAATTCTCCAGATCCGCTAGCCAGACACCATCAGCAATGCCAACCTGTGGCAGAGAACCTCTCAGCTTCCAGTAGAGGATGAGATCATGAAGAGAAGGTGGGGTTGGATAGGACACACGCTACGTAAGCTGCCAGCCAACATTACCAGAAAGGCATTGAGGTGGAACCCTCAAGGCAAGCAGAGAAGGGGTCAACCAAGAAACAGTGAATTTGACAGTGATGTAATACAGCATTCAGAATTTGTGGACATGAGTTAATAACTTTTCAGAGAAAGTTAAACATGTAGACTATTTAAAGTGAAATGTTGTGTATAAATAATTTATCATTTTGTTTTGTGTCGTGCTGGTCCACATAGATTTAGTGGATTTGAGATAAGAATTTTAACTAAAACTGCAGATACAGGTAAGTAGCAAAATTGAATGTACATATTTCATATGGGTTTCAGTAATTTTGGCATGTAATATATAGATTACTCTTTTTATGCTCAGATTGTTCTCTTTTGCAACTTATGTTAGTAATAATTATGCTTATACCTTTTAGCAGTTTTTTTTGGGGGGGGGTTGAACTTCCAACAAAGCAGTTAAGGTTTATCTGTATATTATGGGTCCAGTCAATTTTTGTGCTTTTGATGGGGTGACTATACAAATAACACATATCTGCTTGTATAACTTTCAGTAATTGTTTATAAACATGGTTACATGGTATTAAATGAGTTTGGATATGAAAACTCGAGAGTATAGCCTACTCAGGATGTCAACTAAGCCATTTTAAACTGTCAGAGAAAGAAAAATGTCAAAAGAAATACAGGTCAAAGGGATAAAATATACTTTCCTGAAGTGCATTTACCTTGCATGTAAGAAAACAGCAAAATAAAGTAAGTCTGACGCCAAATGCACTCCTTTTCCTAGTTCCTTTTGGTTAAGACACTGATTGACAAAGTGCAGTATTTTGATTTTAGCTGATATCCCGTTCTAATGAACCAGTTTACTTTATGCATTATTAATTACTAACAATAATTGTTAACTGACACTCTAAACATTACCAGAAATGTTCAAACTGATTATTTGAATTAACTTTGTACAACTGGTCACATGGTTGCATATCCCACATGTGAGCAAATATCTATATATTTTAGAATGTTTGGGATCAGAAGTTCACATACAGTGCATAATGTAGAATCTCATTGTACACATAGTTGATCTGTTAGGCACATGTCTGGCTGTATGCGCTTAAAATATCCCAAAATGGTATTTCCAGCATCAATTTGTTTATGTATGGTAATATATTTAAATTTATTACTTTGAGCGAATGTGGTATTGTAGCATCAGAATTTATCACATTCCAGTGAACCATTCAACTTAATTGTTGATGAACACTATTAAAACTTAATTAGAAATGTTCAAACAGATCATTTGCTTGCACAGTTGATCATAATAAGTACATGGTACTTATTCCAAATATACAAATGTCCATCCATGTTTACAAGTTTTTGGGGATCAGAATTTCACATTTAATTGATGATATAAGATCTGTTGGTACCTGTATTTGATATGTGAGGCACATAATTAGCTGTATTCACTTGAAATATCCATTTTTGTTATTTCCAACATGAATCAGGTTACTTATGATAATATCTTTTAAAATTTAGATATATTTTAATTTAGTACATTGTCACTTAACTTTCCTGTATACTGGTATCTACTAATTGTTGTACCAATAATCAAACCTCACCATCCCCACATTGCCTAAGTTAATCATTAGGATAGCTAGTGTACCTTATTACTTATTGAGCCTGTAAACGGCTCAACATAGTCTGATAAACATACTTCTGGAAACCTCTTATATATTTAGGATGAATAGTCCCTTTAATGCATGCCCATTGCTTCACATTTCTGAGTGTCGCTATGCCAAGTTTAATGGGTTTTTTTTCTGTGCTTGCAGTATGAAATCTCCATAACACATTCAAACTTCATTTACTTGTATCTTACTGATCTGTAAGACTAAGTGAAACATGTTATATCTTTTCAGGTCTAGCCTGATATCTGGAACAAGCTGGAAGAGTTGGATTAGTTTGGAAGCTGTCCAGTAGTCAGGTGGTGAGACCATGGTTTCATTCAGATTTATCCAATGTACAAACTGTAAGTGACCAGGACTAGTTCATATTACCATTCTGATATATAGCACCTCAAAGAAATGGCTTCGGTCTTCATGACAGAGATCAGCACCAGGCGTGAGATCGATTACAGGTGCTCAGTTACAATTACAGGTTGTTTGCCACTGATGATTACGATTACACTTTATTTGGAAACTATGATTATGATTACAGGGCGATGATTATGATTTCAATTGCTTGGTATTTGCTTGTTATCTTGTATTATTTCTGGGTAGATGTCATACATTGTATAGCTGAAAAACAAACAATTTTAACCATGTAAATGTTTATTGACAATTATTTACATACAAATTAACATGCCAAATGAACACTACTTAGCACTGTTTACATCACATTCACATCAACAATTTCTGTTGTTACTGTTGTTACAACATAGAAACATTAAGTGTTCAGAGGTTGCATCTGTCAGATTACATCTGTCTTCTGTAATTTTATTTGTGAGATCAGCCGTAACAAGGTTGAAAAATGAGACATTTATTTGAAGTCTGCTTCACTGCTAACTTATACCTGATGAAAGAATTGCTAAATGAACATGAAGTTTTGACTTAAAAAATGATCACCTACAATTGTAACACAATATATTTTTAGAAAAAATGAGCTTGTGTATGGTCACCTAAAATTACCCATTCCTTATTGTAATAGTCAACATTCATGGTCTTTTGCTTATGGAAACTTTTATTATTCTTACGATTATTAAGAATATAATTATTGGATTTTTTTTGGTTGCAGTTGTGATTACACTAAGTGATTACACTGCCAATGAAGGACAGTTATGATGATAATTACGATTATAGAACTTTGGAAATCAATGATTACGATTACAGATTACATTGTAATCGATTAAGATTACATTGTAATCGATTAAGATTACAATCATAATTGGCCCCGTGCCTGATCAGCACCATTATTTAAGTAAGATAGAGCCTCCCTGGATCTGTATTTTCCTATTCAGTTGTCACCTTTTGTGGTTATTGACATTGAAACACAATGTATTTTTGTTATAAAACATGGTACAGATTCCATCAAAATTGGGAAATTTGTGTGTTATTATTTATACTAACAACTGGCTGAGTACCTGATACAGAAAATGTGGAATGTAGCATTTTGTATTGTTTCTTTAGTGTGTACACCATATGCATTTAACAGGCATATTGCAATGTGCTGCAACAGTCACTGTGATCTATCTTGTTTCACAACCTCTAGACCGATTGTTATAACCGGGGCTCAAACTTGACACAAATTTCATTGTAGCCAGAAGGACTAGTAGACTGAAAAATTTACTAGTCCTGCCAAATCTTTACTAGTCCATTCCACAAAACAATTTTGACACGCATAATCGAGAATAACAGCTGTTATATTTCTTAAATAGCATTATCATATGAAACACATAAGTATAGATCTTGTTTTAAATTATCGTACACAAGTCAAATTCACAGTCCTTGATTCTCAAGATAATCTGGATCAAATTCTGGAAAGGGATCCATGTCTCCCTTCTTCTCCTCCACCTGCACTCTGGGTCCTTATGGAGTTTGTTCTGGTCTCCTTACGTGTCTTTCTGAAACATTCCACAAATATATTTGCTGGTGATGGATCATACATTTGAATGCCATGAGTATGGAGCATTATGATGAGTAGGTCAGACAGAACCCAAGGTCGCAAATGCAATCTCGAGTCATTTTTCACCATTTTCATCTCCAAGAAGCCCCTCTCAGCATTAGCAGAGTGGGCTCGGATTGTCAATATAAGATTAGTCAATGCTAGAATATTCTTGCAGTCAGTAGCACAGGATTTTGCATCTGTGGGCCAAATCAAAGCATAGATGTGTTTGTAATTGCAATAGACTAAACTCTTGAGTATTCATCTTTGTGTATTTTTTTTCACTGCATCTTTATATGCCAACCTGAGCCAGTATGCAAAACGTTGGATACCCTGTAAAGCTGGTTGGAATTTTTTCAGTTTAGATTCAACTGCAGCATTTTTTTCCATCATTAATTACACTTGCTCTTTCACTACCAAATGCAACAATCTTATTCTGCCAGTTAGCGATTCAAGCATTTTCCAGTGCAGTTGTGCTCATCTTCAGGATCATTTCAGCGTCTACCTTCTCTACACTGTCATTTGCCAGGAACAATGATTTAACCTGTCCTTCTTTGCCAATTCTTACATACAAAATTAAAGCTGTCAAAAGTTTAGAAAACTTGTACCGGGTACACATCGATCCTAATGATTTGGTTACACTGGTATCTGATTGAAATTGTATTATGGTAAATGTGTACAAACCTGAACTGCTTTGTTTGTAAATTGATGATGGCACCAATATCAGCCAAAAGTGTATTTTTTCGGTGATTGAAGTGTAAATACAAGCACTGCTCATTTAGTATTTATTCATATCAAAATACAAAGCAAACAAAACAAATAGTTTAAGAAATTAAAATTAATGAAACAATTAGTAATGCACCCAAAAACTTAAGTTTAAAAATATATAAGCTGTCACAACTAAATTCTTTTCAGATGTACTTGAACTGTTTGTTAGATGTTGATAAAAGTTGGGCACAAATATCTGTTTTCACTTATAAATGCACATGTTCCAGTTTCGGCTGAGAAAAAGGAGCATATCCATTAAGGGTGAAATGATACACATATGCCACGTATCGATACGATTCACGATACACAGCCTGGGATATGATACATATCAATACACTTGATGGTCTTTCCATCTTTGAAAGGTAGGTGGTGCCCCTTTATGTGTGTTGACACAATGGTTGTATTTCCAGCATGCAGATTGCAGATAGAGGTATAGTTATCATATATTTATATGTAATTCTCATCAATGACAAAAAACAAAAATACTTTCAGACAGACTACTGTTGGTTGTCTGTGAGTTTTATTCATCGTTTTAGGCCATTTAATGGTGGCTCCATTTAACTCACTTAAGGCACCAGGCCCTTCGCTTTGCACTGCATGAATGCTTTGAAAACATCTTACTACCAATTTCATGTCCAACTTAAACTTGGAAGACAATTACAATGTTACCTTGAAAAAAGAACAAATAAAGCAGTTTCCTCATGCAAAGAAAATCTCATCTAGAACAAATCTGGGCATGGGAATGAGGATGAATACCAACAAAATCTATCACTTCCTGCAGATGCAAAAGACTGCTGTGGCCACAGGTACTTTTATTAGTTAGTGAAGAAGGAAAACTATTG